>CM064511.1:16085161-16210158 GCA_032716605.1 Paralithodes platypus | reverse complement strand
AGGAGGTACTTTTTTGGTCTATTTCCCCGGTCGCGTTCGGAGGCGTTCGCTTTGGGCCTGACTTCGGCCTCTTCGCGCGTCTACTATTTCCTTCGGTAATCGGTCCTTATTTTTCTCTTAGTTTTCTCCTTATTTCTGTATTCTCTGTATTATCTCTCTCTCTCGCTCTCTCTCTCTTTCTGCTCTCGCCCACACTCCTGTCTGTCTGGTCTCTCTCTCTCTCTGGCGTCGCTCGGCTTTCCCTTCTCTCCTCGTTCCCTTTCTCTCTTCCTCATCCGTATATGTAATTCTCATTCTTATTTTCTCTAACTAATCCCTCTATTCCATTTTATTTGCTTGTCTATTTTCTGTATTATTATATCTTGTTAACGATCTTTTCTTTCTCAGAGTTCAGTTTTCTGTATTCTCTCTTTCCTCTTCTCATCCGTCTATGTAATGCTCATTATTCATTTTCTCTACTTAATCCCTCTATTTCATTTATATTTTGCTTGTAATATTTCATGTATTATTATATCTTTTTCACTCTTTCTTTCAGTTCAGTTTTCTGTATTCTCTCTCTTTCTCTCTCCTTCTCATGCCTTATATGTAATTCTCATTATTATTTTCTCCGAACTAATCCCTCTATTTCATTTATTTACGCTTGTACTATTTCTGTATTATATCTTTTTCACTCTTTCTTCAGGTCAGTTTCTGCATTCTCTCTCTCTCTCTCTCTCTCTCTCTCTCTCTCTCTCTCTCCGCTCTCTCTCCAGTCTCTCTCTCTCTCTCCCTCGCTTGCTTTGCCGGTTTTTGTTTTTGTTTTATAGTCATTATTATTTCACAACACATTTCCAAATCACCCTATGGGGTAGTGTTGAAGACTCATTTTTTGTTTGTGGTGTTTCCCAGGAGGTGTTATCCACATGTGATGTGAGGTAGGCAAAAGGCAGTTATGTGATTGAGGTATGGAAAAGGCAGAACTGCCTATAGCGAGTGTATGAATGGGATTGAGGTAGACAAAAGGCAGAACTTCCTATATCGAGTGTAATGAATTTGATTGAGGGTAGAACAAAGGCAGAACTGCCTATAGCGAGTGTATGACTGTCTGTATGAGTGAATGACATGGATGTCTGAGGTGCACCAAGAACCAGATGGATGGATGAAATTCGAACACTTTGATAGACGTATATATCACGGTCTACGGTATAAGTAATTCTTTACCAATGTACCGGACATCGTGATATATACGCCTATCAAATGTTGGCAATCAATATACGGTATATATATCTATATATATATATATATATACTATATATATATATATATATATATATATATATATATATATCTATATATATATATATATATATATATATATATATATATATTATATATATATATATATATCCTGTCTCTTGGTGTCTATGAATTGCACTCATTTGCTAGGCGTATCCTATCCCGGTGTCTCTATATATATATATATCTATATTCTCTATATTATATCTTCTATATATATATATACCGATATATTGATTGCAATCAGTTGATAGGCGTATATATCACGATGTACGGTACGATTGTAAGGAATTACTTCTACCGTACCCGTGATATATTACGTCTAGCAAAGTTACGAATCTCATCCATCCAGCTGGTTCTTGGTCCACCTCATACAGCCATGTCATTCATTCATACATACAGTCATACCCTCGCTATAGACAGGTTTCTGCCTTTTGTCCTACCTCAATCACATTCATACACTCGCTATAGGCAGTTCTGCCTTTTGTCTACCTCAATCCGCATTCATACACTCGCTATAGGCAGTTCTGCCTTTCTCACTACCTCAATCTCATAACTGCCTTTTGCCTACCTTTACCGTAAGAAATTTACGTGAACGCCTGCAAATAATACGCTAAAAAATGCTTCGAATCAAAGTTTCAAACAATTTGTAGGTGACAGGCAATTATATATGTATAGGTAGACCCAGAGAGGAAGCGACAAGAGAGCGAGAGAGAGAGAGTGTCGTGAGAATAACAATGTTACATATGGTATCGTATATATATGCAACAATAATATAATACGGTAGGCCTACATATGTTCCCCACAATCATATAATGCCCAAGCACAAATAGTCCAATCTTTCGTTGTTTGTATTACCGGTAAGAAATTTACTGATCCCCTGCAAATAATCCGCTATAAAATGCTTGCAATCTCTCTAGTTCCTCTAATCTCTCTCACGCCTCCTGTCGCTCTCTCTCTCTCCTGGCTCGCTCGCTCGCTTTCCCCTCCTTCCTCATCCGTATATGTATTTCTCATTAATTATTTTCTCTAACTAATCCGTCTATTTCTATATTACTTTGCTTGTACATATTTCCTGTACTATTATATTTTGTTTTCACATCTCTTTCTTCAGTTCAGTTTCTGTATTCTCTCTCTTTGCTCTCTCTCTCTCTTCCTCATCCGTATATGTAATTCTCATTATTATTTTCTATAATCCCTTTCTTTTTTTGCTTGTAAAATTGTCTGTATTATTATATCTTTTTCACTCTTTCTTCAGTTCAGTTCCTGCATTGTCTCTCTCTCTCTCGTCTCTGCTCTCTCTCTTTTTTTCGCTTGCTTTGCAGGAATTGTGTTTTTGTTTTATATATAATATATAATAATTTACTGATCATTCACTTACTATATCGTAAATAAAACAATAGTAGGTAGCCAACTTACCTATAATACCGATACACCAAACCGATACGCATGCTGTTATGTTTATCACCTGTGTTACTAAAGTGCCACCATTATCGATTTTCTTCGAGCCGAATGGCGCCGGAGGGTTACCAATTGAAGTTAAATCCGCTAGCATATATTGTTAGATGTAAGACATGATAAATACCACTAGAAAATTGAATTGGCAAAATACCCATATAATATCACTTCGAAATTGTTCTGAAATTTTCAAAACAAAACCGCTAGTGTAAGTCATTGCTGCTAGATCGAAGTAAAGGTCTCTAGATCTAGCGGAAGTCGCTATACGTATTGACAGTACTGCACACTGCCGACTGCGATACGTTGTTGACATTGTTGTTGATGTTCCAGTGGAGGGATGAACAAAATATTTTCCTTGTCCAATAATAGCTATTTCATAGTCCCACAGACTTATTTTGATATATTTATCATTTTTACTGAACGCCTGCAAATGATATGCTATCAAATGCTTGCAATCAAACTCTCAAGCACTTTCAATGTCACATGCAATTATACACGTATATATAGGTAGACCCAGAGAGGATTAGACAGACAGAGAGAGAGTGTTGTGATAATATAACAATGTTACATATGTATCATATATATGACAAAATAATATATACGGTAGGCCTACATCTGTTCCCCACAATCATATAATGCCAAGCACAAATATTAAATTTTTCGTTGTTTGTATTACCGTAAGAAATTTACTGAACGCCTGCAAATAATACGCTATAAAATGCTTGCAATCAAACTCTCAAGCAATTTCAATGTCACATGCAATTATAAAAAGGTATATTGTAGACCACAATCTTCGCCAAGCTTCGTTGTTGCTTATATTATCGTGACAAATTTACCGTATACCCTGGTTATCGTGAGAAATTTACCGAACGCCTGCAAATAATACGCTATAAAATGATTGCAATCAAACTCTCAAGCAATTTCAATGTCACATGCAATTATAAATGTATATATAGGTAGAGAGACAGACAGAGAGAGAGAGGTCAAGAACATCTGCTAGGTGTGATTTTTCCCTGGGAGGGAAGAGAAGATTAGTTAGGGGCGTGCCCTGGCCTACATCAGAGAAAGAGAGTACCAAGGAGTACAAAGGTGTAGAAACAAAGAGAGTGAGACAGAGAGAGAGAGAGAGTGTCGTGATAATATAACATGTTACATATGTCTCATATATTATGATAAAATAATATATACGTAGGCCTACATCTGTTCCCCACAATCATATAATGCCAAGCACAAAGATTCAATCTTTCGTTGTTTGTATTACCGTAAGAAATGTACTGAACGCCTGCAAATAATACGCTATAAAATGCTTGCAATCAAACTTTCAAGCAATTACAAGGTCACATGCAATTATAAAAAGGTATATTGTAGACCACAATCTTCGCCAAGCTTCGTTGTTGCTTATATTATCGTGAGAAATGTACCGTATACCCTGGTTGGATATCGTGAGAAATTTACCGAACGCCTGCAAATAATACGCTATAAAATGCAAAGGACATTTCTTGTAGAGTGCAATTTTGAGGACGTAATGTGCTCTGAGAGAGAGCGGAGCGGTGATTAGAGCATAATGTACCTCCTGACCGCTCGTCACAAGCCGCCGTGGACCTACTACAGGGAATTATATAAGGAAATTACCGTAGTTTAGGGTTTTGCACTCGTGTTGCACGATCGTTGAAAGACAACCAATGATCGTAGAAGGATGGTTCGGGTGTCATTGTAAAGCTCAATTTACGCCCTTTCAGGGATACATACTTGTATTACGCTCTGGGTCTTGTTTATGCATGAAAAAGAGCACGAAACAACCCCATTTAGGGTAAAAAAAAAAACCCGCTGGGCGGCACAGGGAAATATACTCCACCACCCGCTCGTAAGGTGATAAAATGCTTGCAATCAAACTTTCAAGCAATTATAAAATATAAATTGTACTTACCAACACCCACACCAGTATGTTCTTCGGCAGGACCGTCTTCATATGGTCAACGGTCTGTCCAACATCAACCTCAACATCAACCCCACGCAAATTATGCTTGGGATGAAAGCCTATGATCGGGTTATTTTCGTCTTCCGAGTCATCCACACTACCTAAACTCTCACCCAGACATTCGACGGTTTCATCCAACAGCTTATTAGAAAGTTCTGAAGAGTTCAGCATGATATCTAGTTCCTGGGTGGTAAGCCGGGCGTGGTTAGTAGGGTGGCGCGACGCACTAGGGATGGCGGCCACCGAATCGAACACGGGCAAATCTTGACCTTCCATTATGGCTGCTTGAGGGTCACTGAGTCACGGTCACGCAGTGGGGATATGTGGGTGGGCCCTTGTAGTATACCGCCTGACCACCAGGTTCCGCTTTCCACCTAAATTAGGGTGGGAATACACCCACGGACTTAAGTCCGACCCCGCCATTTAGTCCAATTATCTCGTACCGGACTTAAGTCCGACCCCGCTAATAAAGGGTTAAACACTGAAAATCAATACCGTATAATGAATCACTGATTCGATGATAAAACATTCTATTCAATGGCGCTAGAGAAGATTTACAGCAACATTTTTAAACAATAAGCAGAGAAAACCAAATAGTAAAGCTTAAAAATATTTCATATTATAAAGTGAGAATGTTCTCAATTATCTCGCAAAAGAGCAACACATAGAGAGTCTGAGGTGCTAAGAGGTCCTGAACAATAATTTCACAACAAAAATATTGTCCGTAAGGGGAGGCTGAACCTTACACCCACAATTCAGTCAAAATTTAAATTTTGTTTTCTTCTTATAAAATGCTTCTTTCAACATAGGAGAATAGCATAGGAGGGCAAAATAAAACATATCGCATCCATAGCCCCCAGGAATGTGGGTTCACCCACAGCCTCCAATCAACACATTTTTTCCCCTTCAGCCCAATTTTGTTGTTGTTGTTGTTGTTGTTGTTGTTGTTTGTCTAAAAGGCTTCTGTAAACAATAGAAATTATCATATGAGAGCATAAACACCCATGTGACATCCCTAGCCCCCCCCCCCCCACCCCCCCGTGGCCCCAATATCATGGATTTATATAACAATTCTTGGGAATTAGTCTGTGTGAGGCTAGAATACAAGATTTATACATTAGTATCCCATACATCTCAGTTCTCTCTAACAGCTTACTAATAGAAAACATCTCTGGTAGGAGAAACTAAGCTATTTTCCCCATATTATAGGACTAAAGCTATGATTATAATAGTTTTGCGATTTCCAGAGATCATATATTGGCAACTCCCAAGTGAAACTAGATGTTTGTATATTGCTCTGCTTCATTCCCCTTCTACACACTATATATAGGACTATATAGCAACGGCAGAGCGTTTAGATAATGGCTGCATCTCCGATATTTTCCAAGATTCGACCTTTTTCATGTCGAAATTTGCGCTACCCAAAAAATATAAATATTATATATTTTTTTTCAGCACATTCTATTATTCAATATGGGAAAACGAGAACGCACTGTTGTAGGGCATGCTTGTAGGATATGCCAGAAAAAAATTGCGGGAAATTTGAATAATTTTCAATGACTAGATAGATTTTTCATATAGTCCAATGAAATTCGCGCTCGCGCGCACACATAGAGAGCTGATTTTTTTCAGCGAGTCTTAGTATTTACATTGGTATTAAGATGGTATAATGCCAGAAACAAAATCTCTTATACAGGGTGAATCGGGGTTGTAAGGTTCAGCCTTCCCTGATGATAGGAATCTCCTGTTAACATTTTATCCCATTTATGTATTAGCTTCTCATAAATTATTTGCCAATGCTGCAAATATTGGCGTAAAAAATAACAGTAAACTTAACGAAAGGAAAAACATTTTATAGAGGAAATGTAGGTATACCTTTGGAGCAATCTTGTACATTATAACACTTGTCGTCTATTCCTCTGCAAGAAAAAAAATATATTATATATATACAGTATATATATATATTAATATATATATATATATATATATATATATATATATACTGTATATATATATATATATATATATATATATATATATATATATATATATATATGTTATGCCGTGCTATAATTCTGCACTCTTTAAGTTAGTTCACTATTTCCACCTTAGGAAAGCTTTAGAACTACAACACTCAACTGGAACACAGCTGACTTTAATCATATGAATCTTAATCAAATCAATCCCCACCAGTGTCACAGAATACAAAACTGCGGTTCACAACTTTTATTTCATTTAATAGCTAGGGTACACAGCACATATAAATAATATCTGAGTCTTACTTATATATAAATAAGCTCAGGCGTACATATGGAATAAATATCACTATTCCTGTATCATTTGTAAATAGTAATACAGGTTGTTCTTCATCAATAATAGAATCAAGTAAATGCAAGATGATGATTATATATATATAGCATAAACGCACACAGAGCGGTTAGTCTCAAACAATAACTGATATCCTGAGTTAAAAAACTAATGCGAGGCATAGCGTCAATCAAGGTAGGTCAATAGTACTAAGGTCACACATATTCAGTGATGGCAAGATATGTAATTTAGGATATCAGATGCTGTATTAATAACTTGGAAGATAGGTCGATATATAGAGGATATAAATCTCTATCCATTCATATAAGTACAATCGTAGATATATATTTTAGCCCGTGTGAAAGGCTGAGGTCTCGTCGTTGAAATATTAAAGCGATGTGGTATAATTGGAATTTAATCATTAATTCAAACAACGTTTAAACTGAGTTTGAAGTCAGGAAGCATGAATACAATAGGTCTGACTAAGAGACAACATATTTAACACTCTCTGTGAACACTTATACACGATTACGTACATTTAGTGGCTCACGTGTATTTGTGATATATACTCAATATTTGTTTCTCTCATGCTTGGTGGGTTAGAATTAAATTAAATCAATTTCGGCCCGAGTTGCGTTGGGACACTCAGAAATCCTTGTATGGTATTCTGGAATATGGATCCTACGACTAGGTATGAATTAAAATATATTCGCCTAGTGGGTTTCCCTTCTCCTTAACATAATTAGGATAGAGGGTTGAGTGTCTTTTAGACTGCCGTGGTGTAGTTGATTAAAGTGTTGGCTATCGTCCTGACGGTCGGCGGTTCGAACCCCACTGAGAGATTAGAAACATTTAGTGGCTCACGTGTATTTGTGATATATACTCAATATATATATATATATATATATATATATATATATATATACAAATATTTAAATGAATATCAAGTATATAATATATCCTTAAAATAGTGATGTGCATTACTAGAGGATATAGTGTATGTCCAATATAACTGAAGGTTATCAACATTATAATTCCGTTACAGCCTCGACATGTTTTTACATCAGGTTAGTTCAAAAATTATTCTTAAATCTACCAAGTAGCTATGGATGTCAAGATTAGAATTAATGCCTATGAAAGTGCCGTTTATACTAGATAAGTTTAATATTCAGAGACTAAAAGCTTTTGACCCAATGGCAACCAAGAATGTATTACAATAATTTGCACAAGCAGCTGGTACACTACTATACGATAAATCTCAGACCATGAACACTGATTTCGGGCAAACACTAATTTGGACATGTGCTTAAAGGAAAGGTTTTAGAATATGTCATCAACATTTCAGAAATGTTCAATCAAATTGGTAACATCTTTCACTGCAGGAGATTGTACCACGAAATTTAAGGAAGCTGTTCCTCTAAAATTCACAAATAACATTATATGAACCCCTGGATCAGAACTGGTTTATAGTAGAAGCATTCACTGCTATATGCCTTAACCCTTACAATACCGGTGACGCCTTTATTATTATATTCTGGTATTGATTAAACTATCATCGTTGGCTTGAGAAGAACGTCTACTCATTAAAAGGCTACAGACTATCTCAATTAATAATCTTGGCTATCCTTCCTAAGTTTCAAAAAATTGTCTAAATATTGATAGAATAACATTTATCAGGCGTCGCTGGTACAGAGGTTAACCCCCGTTCTGCCAAAATTAATTTCCCACATATTTGATCACAAGATTAAGTAGCCCCCCCCCCCCCCCCCTCCAACCTAATTGAAAGATTGAAGAGAGCAATATTCAAGGTATGTTAGACTCAACATTTAAGGATACACAGACCTTGAAGCAGTTCAAGGTATGGTATGAAGGAAGGATAGTTTGAGGGAGTGAGTCTAGAGTATACATATTGAGTGAAGGAAATACTGGGAACATCGATTAATTTGTGCTCCTTAGTCCCAAACAAACTTTTCATTGCCTCTGCAAATTTTCTTCCTGGAGCCACTCTATTATATTTTTCATTTAATCTCATTTTGTCTAATCATGGCTCTAAGAAACTTGAGGCTATTGTATTTATAAACAATATTGAAAAGGGCTTGGATAAGTAGTAAACACTTTTAGCCTACGTGATAATAAAGAGGCCTTGTTTAACAAAATTATAATTTTGAAAATAGCAAGAGAAACATTTGTAAGACATAGATTCAGAATAGCGTTATACAATAGACTAAGTATATAGAACACAGACCATATAAATCAAACATGATAATAATAATGTTTAATCAATATATAAAGGACGATTTGCATCACGTCTAAGCTTCTGTGAATCACATTTTTCAATTCAATTACGTTGTCAATATATGCTCTCTACCTATAGACAATGTTAATCAAAATAATATAATCCAGATGAATTACAGAAGTTAAAATGTTCGACCAAATAAACTCCAATATAAATTAAGACAATCTACTTTCTAGAAAACGAAGCCTATATTAACCCCTTCAAACCCACAACGTCTTCTTGATTATATGTTTGATATAATAAACGATTGTGTGCAGTTTAAAAAGGATATGTGGAAGTAGAAAGGGGTAAGTGAGATAGTTCGGAGTCTGTTATTGCTGCAGGCCCATTTTAAAATGAATCAAATTGTCCAATAGTAACCAGCATAAAGTTAAAAGGAAGACTGGTGTTGAAAGTGTTAATGGGATATCTGGGAAAGAGAGTATCTAATATCACATGGAGAGTCATTGTCATATAATGACCAGAACCTCTTCCTCATACTCTGCTCTCATATTCCACAAGTTTGGTCGGTATCATACACTCGTGCTTCAGCTTTTAATACCAGGGCCATCGGTGTACATTCTAGATTTAGAAGCCTAATCTGACCTAATCTCGCCATACTACAGATAGTGTAACACAATATGATAAACCTCATTTAACGTAGCCAAACATAATCTGACTTAAGGTCGTTGCACACTGACACGACAGCCCCTTCAGGACTTTCACAAACACCCACGACACATACAAATCTTGTGTCTTGCCGAATTTACTAGAAATCGCGGCGAAAATGGCTGGTATCGTTAGAGTCGTATCTTTACCGTATCACTTCCGCACGACTTGATAAGACTCTAACGATGCCAGCCATTTTCGCCGTGATCTCTAGTAGATTCGGCAAGAGTCGTGCGAAGGGTACACGACTAGTCCACGGAAAAGATATGACCCAAAAGACTGCGATACAACTAACTCAGAAGAATCGTATTGACGCCGTATCGACGCCTTGAGACGTACAACCGGAGTGAGGCTAGATGCTCGGTTGCCAACTTGACCGTTGCCAATTTTCCGTACGGAAGAGATACGGTCCGTCCACACGAATGTAGGAAAAAAAGGCACCGAAAAAAAAGGCACAGGAAAAAAGGCACCGGAAATAAGGGTACTGGGACAAAAAAGCACAGGAAAAAATGGCATATTCTTCGGGGTAGAAAAAAATGGCATATTATGAAAATCTATCAAAATGTTTAATTAGCCAACTATATTATCCAGGATTTATTCCTAAATGATTTATCATTCAAGAATTATATAATATTAATATATTTGTTACATTTATTGTACTTTTATATTTTGCTTTAATTACACTATATTTCTATTTAACCTAACCTGACATAATGTGAGACCTCACTTGGACTATGCTGTTCAGTGTTGGTGTTCTTATTATAGAATGGATATTGACTCTCTGGAGGCAGTCCAACGAAGAATGACTCAAACGATCCACATTGTTAGAAATTTATCATATGAGGAGAGGCTGATAACCCTTGCCTTGCATTCATTAGAAAGACGAAGATGTAAAGGAGATATGATATAGGTGTTTAAGTGGATGAAAAGTATCAACAAAGGAGATATGCATAAGGTATTAAGGCTTAATAACATCGAGATAACCCGTTCCAATGGCTTCAAATTGGATAGGTTTTGCTTTAGAAAAGATATAGGTAAGCACTGGTTTGGGAACAGAGCTGTGGAAGTGTGTGGTTAGCTCAGGAACGGTAGAACATTTCAAGTGCAAACTTGATAGTCATATGAATTATATGGGTTGGGTGTGAATGGGATCTGCCTCGTGTGGGCCGGTCGGCCTTATGCAAAATTCCGGTTTCTTAAGTTCTAATCTAACCTAACCTAACCTAACCTATGGTGAGTACACTACCAGATATATATAATTACATTATGCAATATTGCATATTCCATCGAAACACATTTTATTGATCATTACTTCTTAATACAATATTTTGTTGTAATTGCCATTTTTTCATAGTCCGTAACGGCAGGCTTAAGGTAGTTGCACACTGACACGACAGCCCCTTCAAGACTGGCACGAACACCCACGACATATATACAAATCCTATGTCTTGCCGAATTTACTAGAGATCGCGGCGAAAATGTCTGGCATCGTTAGAGTCGTATCTCTACCGTATCTCTTTCGCACGACTTGATAAGACTCTGGCGATGCCGATACGGTGGAGAAATGAATGCTATGAAGAAGATAGGAAAAGTTGTGCAAAGGGTACACGGCTAGTCCACGGAAACGATACGACCCAAAAGACTGCGATACAACTCAGAAGAATCGTATTGACGCCGTATCGACACCGTGAGACGTGCAACCGGATTGAGGCTAGACGCGTGGTTGCCAACTCGACTGTCGCCAATTTTCCGCACGGCAGGCTTACGCACCAGACGACGTTGATACGGGCCATACGACGTTGATACGGGCCATACGGCTTTGATACTGACCATACGTCTTTGATACGGGCCACACGATTGTGATACGGCGAGTTCGTGATGGAGACCAGACTCGGACGATTTTTTACAGTTGCCGGGGGATTCCCACAAAGTTTTGAACAGCTCAAAATCTTTTATCCACCCCCGATGCGTCGCTTGGACAGTGAGAGTCACCCACGGCTAATTCCCGATATCCACGATTATGTTGCCGTATCAGGCTGAAATTTCGAGTCCGGAACTCGCCTGGAGGGGCTTTCGTGTCAGTGTGCAACGACCTTTACGCACCAGACGACGTTGTTACGGGCCATACGGCTTTGATACGGATCATACGTCTTTGATACGGACCACTCGATTGTGATACGGCGAGTTCGTGATGGAGACCAGGCTCAGACGATTTGTTTACAGTTGCCGGGGGATTCCCACAAATTTTTTAACAGCTCAAAATCTTGTATCGACCCCTGATATGTCGCTTGGACCGTGAGAGTCACCCACAGCTAATTCCCGATATCCACGATTATGTTGCCGATTCGCCGTATCAGGTTGAGATTTCGAGTCGGGAACTTGCCTGGAGGGGCTTTCGTGTCAGTACGCAACGACCTTTAAGCACCTTTGATCCTTTCCGTACTGGCGAAGTTTATTTGATGAATGCTAGTTATATTTAAACGGTTTTATACACCTTTGGAAGGATTGGGGTAGTTGAAAGAGTTAATTAAGATAATGTGTGTCTTTTCATTTCTAGAGGTCTGTCCTAAGCTCAAGAAAATGATCTAATATTAGCCTGAATAAAGTGGTACCTTCTTTCTTCACCTCACCTTAGCTAAGCAAACTTACTGGTTGGGTCAAGTTAGTTAGGATTGGGTTAGGTTAGGGTAAGTTATTGTAAATCGTCCTGGTAAACGAAAAGTAGCGCCATTGTACAGTATGTACCTCTCAAAATTTCGGGAACTTTCACTCCGGTTTAGTTCCTCCTTCTATATTAAACAGATGGAGATGTTTTCACTCTGATTCCGTTTTGGCTACTTGGATATTTTCCCTTTGAAGATTAGGACGCATTTTTACAGCTAATTCTTGCTATTTCTAGATTTGATGCAGATTAGGAAGGGTATATGGAAGTCTGACGATCAGTTGAGACAGTCTTTGCCCAATTAATTTCCATGGATATTTGCTAACCTGTATAAAATCGTCTACTGATAGCCAAAATAAACTGTCAAAACGCGTCATAATCCTCAAGAGGTTAATAACAGAAACAAAAGTTAATATGACGCTGTTTGACAACCTGATGAATAGTCTTGTATTTAATTTATTATCCTCCAAAGTTACTGGTGTACAATCGTGCTAATAAGTGATGTCTCGGTACCAAGTATGTTTTGATCAAAAATTGGTATCAGCAATATCTAAGCTTCATTTCTTCATATCGAGTGAAATATAAAAACATGTTCCTACACTTACCCACCCTATTTAACATCTGAGAGACATTAATACAGCACAGAGCAAGCCAAACGTAATGACACCTGGGACATGACTTATTAGCGCGACCGTACATAGAACCAACAACAGCATCACCGCCAACAGCATCACCACTATCAACAGCATCAACGCGACCATCACCAACAACAACACCAGCATCACCATCAGCATCACAACCACCAACAAAAACACAGTCCTTAGGATCGGTATTGCATACAGCCATCACCAATCATCGCACATCCCAACAAATCTGCCTTCCATGAATTCAAATTGGTAAAATAAAAAAACGTGTGGGTTACTAAAATTAATAGACAAAATACACATTAATGATATGTACTTTTATCAATTTAATAGTCACCATAGTTTGTGTTATAAAAAAAATCCATGCGATAATATCAGGGAGTGGGGAGGGGGGGGGGGGGGGCGGGGTTGGAATTACACAAGCATTCTAAAGCTGTGATATACTGTAGGTACACTCTACACTCGGATACCATACTCACTAGCTCACTCTTACGCAATCGGGACCGCATATGTTTCTCTTTATGCAATTATTATTATCTGGATTGAGTTTTGGATGGAACTTTCTTTTTAATAAAGAGTATATATACTGTTGTAGTTAATTTATATAAAATTATATTGATAAGTTGGTATCCAGATATATACTTCCATAGTTAGAAATAGGTAAAGTCCACGAATGTTTATAAGTGGGCTAAAGACTATGGTATGCAAGTGTACTTTCACAACTAATAAAGAGCACTGTGAGTATCGTGAAATTTAACAAAAAAATCTCTGCAGTCAATTTATAAAAGGTTCTTTAACCCATTGGCTGCAGGAGACACTCACAAACGCCATGGCAATTTACAGGCTTTTAAAGGCTCTAAAAGCCTGTAAAATCGAGTGCAAGGAAGCAGGACCGTGATAGGCCACGCGTCTTTCTCTCGGCCAGGGAGCTGAGGCACTGAGGGCTCTGAGTCAGAGTCTCGCGAGATATAAGGTGCCGCCAAAGGCAAATGTAGCGAGACATTAGCGAGAATTGCTCATTTTAGCAAATGTTTATGGTAGCGCTGCGAGTGAACCCCACGAGCTATGAAGCTCGTTTTGGTGTCATTTTGAAGCTATTGTCTTCTAGTTTTCGGCTGAATACATTTCATTTCATTCAGATACTTGCCTAATCAATCAGGAGTGCCTGTATGAGCCCTAATATGGCGGAAATAGGTGGAAATATGCCCGCACCGTAAGTGTTAAAGGATAGTAGGACATTGGAGGAAGGCCTCATCGAATAATAACATAATACTTCCGTGCGGTAGCAAATGGAGTTACTGGCCAAAAGTGTATGAATAGGTATCAGAGCTATTTCTGAAATCATGGTCTCACCCTCCATTATCCTCACACACACAAACACACACACACACACACACACACACACACACACACACACACACACACATACACACACACATACACACACACACACTGAAGAATGTCCCACATACTATAATTCCCCCCAGCTGTCTCTCCTTATTTTATATTCTTCTTTTGTTCTCTACCAAGGATTACCTCCCATTGTAGTAGGCTTTACCTGACCCTACCTGTACGGACCCCGTAGGCCATTTCGCCTTAACCCTTTTCAAACTCCTCATTTGATCTCTTCAGACGTTTGACATTTCATTCTAATTGGTTTTACCTGACCTACAGTCCGTTGCCCCATTAACCCTTTTCCAATTCCCTCATTTAATCTCTCCCAAGGATTTAACTCCCATTATTAGCCTCACCTGACCCTACCAGAACAGTTTTTGTATGTATGTATGTTTGTTTGCATACGTGAGCGTTTATGTATACGGGCATGTGCACACTTACTGCATGTTCTTATGTTCTTATATATGTATGTATATATATGCGTATTTATGTGTGTACGTATGCGTATATATGTATGTTCTGTATATATATGAGTAAAATAAATGTGTACTGTATATGCACTGTAAATCACTTACTCTCATGGTTAATTTATGATATTTTGTATTTTGCACTAGCATAATTATTGTATTAATTTCTTGTTTTAATGTAAAGTATATTATACTCACCCATTGTAAACTGAGCTTACCATTTTCATATCTGTACATCTCATGTTCATCCACTAATTGTAAAATGTGTATTTTCAGCTCATGAGGCTGCCATTCTTTAATAAATCGTTTATTATTATTATTATTTTTATTATTATTATTATTATTATAATTAAAAGTGTATTAAATATATGGGCAATTAATGAATGCAGTAACACACATTCTACATTATATTATGCACAGCTTCAGTTAAATTTAAGAAGTGTATTTTGTATTCGTGTTCTTGTTTTCTCAAGACCCAACGCTATATTGGGTTCATGCAATCATCACCAAATGTTGTTTGTGAAGGCTCCGAGCACTCCAGCGTTACCACTACACCACCACCCAATCCAACCCCCACTCTCCCACACGTAGCTTCCTACCCCCCGCCCCCCTTCCTACATCCACTGCTCCTACTACTTAGCTCCTCGCAGCTTCTCCTATGATAAGCTTCCTGGAATTCTCTTTTCAGCGAAATCTTTATTTAGTCACTGGAGTAAAACGATCCCTCGATAATTTTACTCTGCCACCAGTTACTCGAAAATAGGAGAATTTTATTGATACAAAAGTACACAAATATATATATATATATATATATATATATATATATATACTGTACACATATATATATATATATATATATATATATATATATATATATATATATATATATATATATATTGAAATGTCGGGTTGGTATTTCAACTCGATTTACTATGATCTCGTACAATCTTATACTAAAATAATTGAGATGGAATAATTATGCTCGACAGGGTCACGTCTAGCCTTATAATTCTTGCATCAATTATTTATCCCAAGGCAGCATTCACACAATAATAACACAATATTACTTCACACTTGAGTTTATTGATAGGATATAGGTTAATGTATATAGAATATTGCTCTGTCATATAGGGCAGACAATAAAGGTATTCAAGTAACGTATCAAATATAGAATGGTCTATAGTGATGACACTGGTGAATATTAAACATATATTAAAGAGCTTATCGACAGGCTGGTTTAAGTTGGCATTTACTTATCTAAGCAGTTTTTGTGAAAGAGTTTACACACGGATACAAAAAATATATTTACACCGGGTAAGAGTTCAATGCACACATGGATAGAATACACATTCAAATTAGGGTCAATGAATCACTATAACAAGTTTTAGAATGAATGCAAATTAATTATAAAATGAGGAAATACACGCAATTAAAATGCGACTGGAATATCACAGTAAAGTAGAATTCGGAAGAACTCAGAATACAAAAAGGCGTACACGACGAAGTTGTACTGGGTTAAAATACTATGAGAATAGCATGAAAGGAAATTTGAATGTATTAGCAAATCCCTATATGGTAATACGTGGATCAAAGATATGGCGTATGTGAATTACATAAACAGATAATGTAATTAAATTATCAGTATGTAAATAATATAATCAAAATAATAATGGTCTCCAATATAATACGGAGACACGAACAATAAATAACTTAAATATAGAGTTATTATAAATGTGTGAAAAGAAATATTAGTTACCCACACACGTAGATCAGAGTAATTCACAAGCACTGGTATAAACTAGATAGCTCGAATAAATAGAATTAAAATTAACTCAACGGGGGGTTCTTGACTTTTCGGTAAGGAAAGCTAGACAGATTAAAATTGGGCATAGGTCCTAGGTAAAAGATAGTAAATAAGGGAATATCTTCACGGTATACGTTTACACTTCAACTTGGATACACAAGAAAATAAATAACATATATAGGTGACATTTGAGAGTATTCCGTATTTGAGCCTGGATCGGGATGAATGTATATAACTGGTGCGCCAATGATAATTAACGATAACACGTCAAGACATAAATTGCAAGGGGGTATAGGTAGCAATATCTAGTGCGATGAATTCACTTGCACAGATCAAGTTTTAACGGGAGGAAAAATGACTATGAAACGTGTACACAGATCAATAATTAAGTAAATAACAGGCACAGATCCTTGACACCGATCAACTCAATAACACTTTTGGAATACTCGCATAACCTTACCTGCAACAATAGCCACAAATTGAGATCACAGAAACACTTAGGGTTTGCGTGGAGGAGGAGAAGGGCCAAGTAAGAGGGTCGGGGCGTCACAGATCTCTGAGGACGGCAGCTGGGCGTAATGGGGCCACTCGTCAGGAGTCCATGGGGCAGGGCCAGACGTCAGGGTATAGCTCTGACAGGGGTCCAAGGGCAGGGGGGCAGGTGGACGGCAGGCTCCTTCTCTCTCTCAGGCAAACGACTCCCGGGCATACATCCGGACGGAGCGTTTAGGCAGGTATACTCCCGGACATACTGTATATCCGAACGGAGCAAGCTGCTGAGTGTGAACTGACTTCCTGTAGTTTCAGTCAGTACATATTCGGGTTATTTCTCTTAGTCAGGTTGTGTGTTCTCGTGTGAATAGGGGCATAGTAAATACATAAAAATTGGCTATGTTGCGGTTTATAATTACAAGAAAAATATATTATGGTGCTTAATGACATCACACTGAGGATCTCGTCTTTTTAACCTTTGGTTCCTTCTTATATCATCAAGCTTGATGATGCAATTCGTGATTTACTGTTCACTAATTGATTTGGCTATTTGCACTGTTTATGTAATGGTTTTCTTCTGTGGCACTTCATATCACCATTTCACTCTCCTTCTCGTCTGGCAGCTTCTTGCGGATGGAGGGCCCCAACGATTTAAGTACTCCCAGGGCTCTTTATGATTAGATTGCATAAACACGCTTTCATTATAGTACTCGAAGGGGTATTCAGGGTGAATTTCTGCCTTGGCTATTTGAGTCTCGCTCTGTGATTGGCGGGGCCGCGTGAGGTATTGATTGGAGGGGCTTGACCTGCCCTTCGGGGGTAACTCATCTGTATGTGGAATTAGAGCATGGGTACAGGGGTCAGATTTCCCGTTCTCTGGAGAATGGGAAATTAATCTATTTCTAAATCCTTTTCTTCTGGTCTCCCTGGATTCCCTTACGGTGGCTATCTTGTGTGGTTGTCCTCTTGGCTCCGTCATTTCATATATATATATATATATTTATATATCAGTGTTGGGTCGATTAACTGATTAAATTATCTAGTTAAGTTAAGTTAACTCTAATTTGGGAATTAACTAGTTAAGTTAAGTTAATCAATTAACTCTACCTCTCATTTAAGTTTTCAAGCTTCCCAAACTTGAATTTCTGCTTCTTTTATAATTATTTGCACAAGTTATTCAACTTGTGATTGGAAACATCTATTTGTATATGTATTAAGCAAAGCTGTCTTTAATATTATAATTAGCATTACTCAATTTCCTTACACAATTTAGTATCCCTGTGTCAGTTATCTCCTTAAGTTTGGTATAATTCCCCTCCAAATTTACTAATTTTGATTAATGCAAGCGAAACCCTTTATAAGTTCCTTATTGACAAATATATCTATATACTTTTGTTTATTCTTTTTTGGACTAAGTAGATATTAGAACTCATCTCACTTGACTAAATTACTCGACTCGTCGATCAGGTCAGGTGAACTATGCATTTCACATAATTTTGACTATCGGATTTCAATGTATTACATACCGGTATGTCCACGTTAGACTCCTAACCCTCCAAATTTCGTTTTAGGCTTAACTACAATAAACTACTTTAAGAGCCTGTTCATAATACAATACATTTACTGGATTGCCTTATTTCCTTACAATTTTAATGTACACATTTTTATACAGTGCATCTAACTCGAACTTCAAACTTGTCTGACTATAAAGCGATTTGAAGTTGACTGAAAATAACAACAATATGGGTTGGAAAGTATACATCTACAATACATATACCGATATTATAAACATGAAAATTATTAATATAAAACAATTCATATGAAATATACGACGGGACAACCTATCACGATTTTTGTTGTTCATACTACAGATCTGGACAATTTGAAAGACAACAAAACATTTCAATAAGTATTTTTGTTTTCTTATGTGTGTATCGAGGAGACAAACGGAAGGTTGAGTGTAACAAATGTCTCCCCCAAAGCCAAAAGAGTGACAGGGAGCCTAATTCAAGGGACGTTTGGGTCAAAATGCCTGGACACAAGGAATATAAAGCAGTCTATGTCATAGGATGAAGGAAAGATAAATTAACCCTTTCTGTACCGGCTACGTCTTTTATATTTTAGCCTAGCAATATTTAGACGAATGTGTGCCATTGAAGAAGGATTTGTGGCAGTGAAAAGGGTTAGGTGAGATAGTTGGAAGCCTGCCAATCGCTGGAGGCCCTTTTTAAACTGAATAAAATCGTCTAATAGTAGCCAGCATAAAGCTAAACAGACGTCGCAGGCACAGGAGTTAAGGGAGAAAGTTTGTTGAGTATAAAAAAGTCCGAGAACATTTGCTAATTCTTGGTTTGGAAAGCTGGACAGAATATGAGTGGGACTGTGTTGAAAAGCAGGTGCCTCGCACTCACTGCAGGAGAGGAGGTAGTCTATGCACTGAGAGAGCTCTGAAGAACACTGAAGGTTGTAATACTGATAGAAGAGTGAAACATTTCACAATCTTTGCTTGTCAACTGGTCAACACATAACGAAAAGGACCGTGATAACTAAAACGCATAAATGGAAAGATTAAAGATTTAGGGGAGGTGTGGCGGAGTGGTCTTGCCACTGGACTGGTAATCCAATGGACCCGGGTTCAAATCCCAATATGTCAATGGGAAGATATTATTGGGATGGAATTTGTGCTGTACCTAGAGTATCAGTGCATTACCACAGCACACCGAAATGCCAAAAAAATACCCTCATTGTTCACTGATTAAAATAGCATTGTATGAATATTCCCATATTCAAAAATATGCTACAGGCGGGCAATGCCTAGTGAGTTAATTGCTCAATAGGTGGCGTTCTGAGAGTTAGGGTCCGAGTGTGGGGTTGAGACTGTGAAGTGCAGAGGTGAGGCGGCTTCAGAGATGGAGTTACTTCGAGCCGTGAAGCTTCGCATGTCTCACTCCCTAGACTGGAGCAAGACCTCACGGGCCTCATCGTGTTCAGCGGTAGAGTGTAAAGGCTATCAGCCTATGCCCGAGAGGGAGTAGTTGGAATATAGGAAAACAAAAATTCAAATCTAAAAAAGAGCATACACAGTGTTCTTCTTGTTAGCATTTCAATAAATTACGGTTGATTATACTTATGTAGGACTTTTGAGGTTATAGTAGTTAACATAGAACGTATACTGGAATCAGTGCACTTATGTACAGTAAGTCGTCTGTGTGGCACGTGGTTCATATTTAGTCTCTTTTCTGGTACTTGTCCTACGATTACTTAGTTTTCCATTCTCAATAATCTGTAAATTTGTAATTGTATTGAAACATGTAGGCAAGAAATTAACTCTTTGAATACGGGAGGCCTTGCCTGAACGTATTAATATCGTATGATAATAGACAAATTATATCATCAAGATATACTTTACAGAAGGAGATGCTTGAGTTAGTTTTACCCCTCTTGACTATTTGAAGTCTTACCTATTTTGAACAAGATAGCCTGGAATTAACAATAATAAAATAGGAATAATGTCATTCATACCGGAAGGGTACCCACACTTCGTAATCCAGATGAAGAATATGATATACCGTAGCCGAATGTAAGAAGTATTGTTCAGCCATAAAATATAGGCATTCTATGTCTTCGCTCTCTGCTTAGCAGTGTAGTGTGTGTGTGTGTATGCGTGTGCGCGCGCGTGTGTGTGTGTTCACTGCCTCTAACTCACCTTGGGGCCGAGTCATACCTCACTTTAGGACCGAGTTATACGATTTTTTTTTTCTTGCAGCATTTTGGAACTAATTTATCATAGGTATCCGCATAAATACTAACGTTAGATGGAAATAGTTAGCTGGATTCTAATGAAACTTGAATTCCGAAAAAACTAGACAAGTCAACAGATTTGATGAGAAATGAACCCGGAAAGTTTTGACCGCGCGAATCCTCCTAAATTATCCTACTGACTCCTCCCCCAACCAATCTTTCCCATATTTCCTTTGTCTGTCTCTTGTGGTAAAAGAGGCACAAGGAGTTACAAGGAATAGTTAGTATCTCAAAGACCTTGCACACATTTCCGGAGAGATACTCAAAGAGGAAAGATAGAGATTTCCTAGTGCACTACACTCATTGCAGTGTGCAAAATACCATTACTCACTTCTTGAACTGTTCTACTGAACCTTTTCAATTCTAACTTCCAGCCATGGTTGCGTGTTGTATTCATATTGAAACTAAACAGAGAGAGAGAGAGAGAGAGAGAGAGAGAGAGAGAGAGAGAGAGAGAGAGAGAGTAAATTAGTAATTTACTCTTTTACTCTTTTATTTTAATATTTTGATATTGTATTATTTGTTGTAGACCTACTGTGTCTAATGCAAAGATATGAATATACATAAGGATATGCAGAAATAAAGTAGATATGTTAGGACCAAGATCAAAGGACATTAAGAGATATGTCCTACCCACTTTGATCTTAGTCCTAACATTTCTACTTTATTTCTGCATATCCTTATGTATATTCATATCTTTGCATTAGAAACAGTAAGTCTACAACAAATAATACAATATCAAAATATTAAAATAAAAGAGTAAATGACTAATTTACTCTCTCTCTCTCTCTGTTTAGTTGCAATATGAATATAACACGCAACCATGGCTGGAAGTTAGAATTGAAAACGTTCAGCACTAGTATTTGTTGAAAGTTTATTACATGTAAGATCTGTTCCACTGGGAAAAAAAACTTGTTGTAAACAGTTCTTCAGTAGAAGAGTTCAAGAAGTGAGTAGATGGTATTTTGCACACTGCAATGTGTGTAGTGCACTAGATAATCTCTCTCTTTCCTCTTCGAGTATCTCTTCGGAATGAACTGCAAGGTCTTTGAGATACTAAATATTCCTTGTAACTCCTTGTGACTCTTTTACCACAAGAGATAGACAAAGGAAATATGGGAAAGGTCTACTATTCCGACAAGACGACAAGACGATCCTAGGATTAGACTACTGTATAAATTAGCACGTGAGTGATGAATTTATCACTTCGCTCTCCACTCCCAGACTCTGTTCACAGAGTAAAAAAACATGAAATAGAGATAAATTAATCGGAAACTAATTGAAGTTAACGATTAATTTGAAGATATTTCAATTAAGTTAAGTTAAGTTAACCCATTTTTCAAAATTAACTAGTTAAGTTAAGTTAATTAACTTGGTTGGTTAATCGGAAAAAGTTAAGTTAATTAACTTAACTGACCCAATTCTGATATATATATATATATATATATATATACATATAATTATAAGCTTGCTGCTGGTAGCCTATAAGTAGGTTATAATTGGTAATACGGCCACCAGTCTATACCTCGTAAAATACCACAAGTTTACTGTATATGTATAGGGAGATAAACGCAATCGAAGAGAGACGGCCAGGTTTATTGATATGTTTCATAGAGCTGGTGCAATAGGAATAAGTAAAAACAACAGGAGCGAATATGGTTATGGTTGATTATAAGTTCTGGCTCGGGTATCGTGTAGAGTTCTGCCTTGATTCTCTATTGTGTATCTAGAGAACAAGTGTATGTGTTTCCTAGAGTCACTAACTTATAATTATATCCTTTGATCTCCACCTATTTATGAGATGAACCAATGAAACAGTATGACTAGTGTAATGTAAGCCAGATATACATCATATTTTGTATCCCTCATGTATATATTGTGGTGAGCTCATGAGAGTTCTATAAACATCAAGGTATTGTACCAGCTGGTGCCAGTCGCCCGTGCATTTGATAAACCTAGTCTACGGGTAGGATATTTAGGGACCACCTGAGAGATTACAGCTGACACTTGCCTCGGACCACTCACTCATACAGCCGGTACACACCTTCTCCTCCTCTCCCTTGTAAATAGTTGCCTTGGATTTGTGATTATTCTCTCCATTGAAGCCTCCAATAGAGATAAGCAGTTTGCAAGATACATCGTGTTGAGTATAGCCTGTTATCATCTATTTAAGAGTGTGTATAATTATTCTTTGTAATAAGTGTACCATTTTATAAAATTGAGTCATAAAAATAGTGATCAGTTGTAACCAGTTGTTATTAAGTTTAGTGAATTCATTAATATTTAATTATAAATATTTATAATTGCCGTTATGAAAGGTATTTCTTTCATTCTTAGTAAGGTTTCATAGACTTAATATTTAATTACGTTGCTTGAGTTAGCCCTTAACATTTTTCATTTGTTTACTGCTGAGTATATATTTCTTTCAGTATTAAACCAATGTGTCAAATTTATCTTTAGATAGCTGTACAACTAAATCAAACAGATTTATGAACACAATCACTGCGACCGACGTACATATACGTCCTATGTAATAAAGGCCTATACTGCAGGGACGTACATGTACGTGTTAGCAGTTTCAGCTAAGTTGATTGCACCAACCTGCCCCGCTTGTCAGACGCTTCCAAGAGGTTCTAAACTTGCCACCCATACATATGTAAGTGTTCTTAGTGCATTGGTTGAGGAAGGGTGTGTGTACAATTTTGTTTATGAAAGAGTTGTTTTAGAAGTTGAAAATCAACGAAAACAGGGCCACTTCTCCAGGTTATTGTGACATCTATTTACCAGGTATGAATATGAGGTCGATTTCACCTTCATTCAGTAACTCATTCTCTCATGTAAAAAAAAAAAACATTATAATATTGCGGCAAATACCATCGTGTTATCACAAGTGAAAATGAAGGAGAACATTTTATATTTTCGTTCGCAAGTGTAATGTAGGTGGTCGGCTTTCAGCGACTACACCAGCAAAGTATTGATCAACTATCCTCGGTAGGGTGAGGAGGTTAGGAAGGTATATGAGGACTGTATATGGAGAGTTTGACCCAATCTTTTCATTTTAGCTCATTTCAAATTGCTCAGGGCGACGGATATGGCGCTAGGGTGATGTATATCTAGCAAAAATAGCGGGAAAATAGCCGCTAGGGCGTATTCTTACTTATATAATTACTTCACCGTAAGGGTTAATATTTTGTGCATTTTTATGACTTAATAGTTATATAATAATAAATCCAGTGCTTGTAAGAAAATATTCATTATATGTATATTAATTATAGTTAAATTTTCTGCATTGTATCAGTAACCTCTTACATTTAATTATGTTCACTTGTACAATATATTTTGGTAAATAATTTCTTTTCTTAACCCATCCAGCCCCGGCTAGTTTTGTAATGTTTGTTCACCAGAACCTGGCCGGTTTTAAAAAAATTGTTTTATTCCAGAAATAATAGCGAATGGGTTAGGAATGAAGGAAAAACCACGAAAAACCGCTCAAAAAGCTTAAAGAATGGTCCTACAGAGCCCCCGAAAACGTATTTTACAAGAGTAAAAAATTGAAGGCAATTACCCCAAACAACCAGGTTATTGCGCGCTCACGCGCACGCACGTGGACTTTGAGAGTTTTCAACCATCGGCACGGTTGCGTGGGATACGTACACAGTTCCCATACAAATCTGAGCCCTCTTGAGTGGCTACACCTGAAGTTACGGTCGGCGCAATTAGGGTGACGCACCAGGCACGTCTCTGGGGCTGTGCGTTACATACATCGCAGACGCGTCAGGCGCGTCGCTGGGGCTGTACGGGTTAAGCATGTTATTATGTTCTTAAGCGTCTTGAAGTTTTCTGTAATTTGTTTTGCTACAGTTAACCTAACAAGTGATAGAACCCCTAGGTTTTACCCACCCCTAGTGCGAAGACATGGACAAAATATTGAGTTGTTGTTGTTGTTGTTGTTCCCCAAGCTGCCTGGCCGAACACCCTCAAGGCCCTGAGCAATTCCAAGGCCATAACCGAGCGCCCCTACAGAACCCTCCCTGCCGACCACAATAAAGCCTGGGTGACCGAAGCCACTCCATGGCGGGGAGCTGAGGAGGGTGCGGAAACGCCCGGGAAACCAAAGCCCCACCCAGGGCCCTGTGCCCCTCAGCAATTATGAAAAGAAAGTTGAGGGGCAAGGGAAAAATGTGACGCTTTGGCTTCCAATCTTGGTAGATCAATCCACTGAAGAGACGCAGTCACTTGAGATCTAGAAAATATATAAGTTAAAGGAACAGTCAGAGTAAGCTATGGGTATGGCAGAGATCGCTCAGCTCTCACTCTGATAGACCAGCCCATCACCACCAAAAATTGAGTTATACATATTGGATGAAAATCACATATAACTGTTGGAAATAACATTTATGTATCAGACAATATACAGCGGGTGTTTGTACAGTCCTAGAGTGGTTTTAAATATTTATTTAACGAAACCTATTAACGATAGAATGATGCTATTGTGTGCATAATATGGAGTACACAATAGAGTTTTATTATATGAGTTACAGAATAGTTTCATTCATTGAATGAATTACACAATAACGTTTTATCAAACTTCAATGTAGCTTCCTTTTGTGGCCCTCAGCACATCCAGCCGACGATCAATTTCTTGCCATTTGACCCCAAGCATATCATCAGTAACCGTACATGTGGCTTTCATTATCTGTTCACGATGGATTTCGATGTTTGGAACAGGTGTATGTAGACTTCATCTTGTATATATCCCCAAAGGAAAAAATCTAATGGTTTAACATCAAGGAGACCGAGGAGCACACAATAATTATCGGGCAATCACGCCCAATCCATCTACCTGGAAATATCTTGTTGAGCAATTGGCCACTTGCGAGTTTCGGTCTATAAGGAAGCTGGAGTTGTAGACATCGATAATTAACAGAATTATCACCTAAATTGCGGGTGTAGTGCATACATAAATACATAAAACCCAGTTCAACAGACTTTTTATTCATAGAAAACATTATTATTATATATATGTCGGGAATTTAGATAAAGAGGTTAAATTGAATATCACTGGTACATGAAATATCCCAACAAATAGTTATAATATAATTACCAACGACGTAGTCGATGGGTGTAATCCAGTCCCCCACACACGGCTAATTCAATTGCATGACATGTAGGAATGTTCACATAATACAATATCGATACAATGAACTTAGCTTAGAGGACTGGTGATGTAGGACTGTTGTTATATATTAATATTTGTAGCACATGGTGAACTGTGGGTTGAGTCAGAGCCGGGGGGGGGGGGGGGGGGGGGGAGATGTTGGCTGTATGGTGTTGATTGAGAGACTGAAAGGCCGGCGTCCGATCGCTTCGCGAAATTACATATGGCTGCCGGCTCATAATAATTATAACCCATAACTTGGTTTCATGATACATCTAGAGCTGATGTAGATATTTATACATTACAGACTGTTAATATTTAACCTATACTTAAGAATAAACTACAATACACAAAGAACCAGCCGAAATCGTACAAGCGATACGATACCGCCAAATTCAAATGTCCTATTGGACCTAAAACTGTCGGGATCATTACCCTATTCCCGATATATTGCCCGCCACCAAAAATGATATTCAGGAGCTATATACAGACAAAAAAAAAAAGGACATCGAAGTCAAAGATCACCTTGTTTGATCTTTGATCTCCAAAAATCCACGGAACTCATAGCCGCCCTCCTTTTGGGACGAGCACCACCTGAAGCCTGAGGAGGATCATCCTTCTCATCATCAGCTGCCCCACCTTGAGGAGCACTGTCACCAGCACTCTCCCGCGGAGGGGTATCAGTAGAGACACCAGGATAATCCGGCAGTTCTACATCCTGCTCCAAGGGATATAACCTTACGACTGGGCGAGTAGTAACCCCAGTCGAAGTTCATATTCTAGCAACCCTTATAAGACCATCAATGCCCTGGAACAAATCGATAATCCTCCCAAGCTTCCAAAATATCCTAGGACGCTCATCATGAATCAGAACGATATCCCCGATACGAGGCCATCGTTGATTCGTCCCTTTGATCTTATTAGAGTGACGCTCGCGAAGAGATAGCAAATATTCTTGGGTTCACCGTTTCCATAGATCGTCGGACACCTTGCTTACATACTGGAAGCGACGATGTGTGGCGTCAGCATTGCCGAACGTAGGGTCATGCAGATCTTCGTCATTTACGGACGATCTAGGAAAGGTATTAGCACAGAAGGCGAAATGGGTAAGAGGTCATCAATATCTGCTGAGGTATAGGTCAAGGGCCTGTTGTTGACTGACATCTCAATTTCTATTAAGATGGTTAGCAACTCCCGTCTGGTCACCAGTGCCCTTCCTAATACCTTTGTCATGGCAGATTTGACGATACCGATAGTTCTCTCCTAAATCGCCCCAAACCATGGTGCACGTGCTGGTATAAATCTCCACTGACAACCCTTTCCAGTGAGGGTAGCCACAACCTGCGGGTCTTCCATTAAACTCTGGAGATATTTAGAGGCCCCGACAAAACAAGTCGCATTATCGCTCATAATAATTTGAGGGAAACCATTGCGGCCTGCAAAGCGTCTTAGAGTATGCAAAAACCCCTCACTGGATAGGTCGTCAATCAATTCAATATGAATCGCTCTGGTTACCGCACATGTGAATAGAACGGCATATACCTTTATGATATTACCGGGCGATTCTCTAACATGAATCGCTCCGGTGTAGTCTACCCGGGTTACCTGAAATGGTTCAGTCCTTTGTACCCTGAACTCAGGCAAGGGAGGTAGATCAACTGGGGAGTAAGGCTTACCCTGTAATAATTTACAGATGGTACAGCTATTGTGGATCCCTTTAATTGCTTGTCGCATCTTAAGGATCCACCATTGTTGTCGCATATACGCCAGAACATAATTTACACCAAAATGTAGGCAGGTCCTATGGCATTGGCGAATCAACAGTTTGGTAATCAAATGAGAGGAGCTAAGGAGGACAGGATATTTCGCAGAATCAATTATGTCCACCTTTTGTATCCTGCCTCTACACTTAATTATGCCTCCTTCCATATATAATCCTAGCTGCCTCATTAAGTTTGAGGGTTTGGCCTTTGACTCCTTTCTCAGGATTTGATGTTCAGTAGGATAGGATTCCCTTTGTACTAAACATATTAGTTTCGCTTCTGCTGATCTCAATTCATGGAGTCTGATATGCTTCGAATCTTCACTAAGGAAAGACCTGTGAGCCCGACTTCTCATGTTGTTAATGAAACGGTATATCCATGCAAATACCCGTATTACTTGATCATAGCTGCCGTAACGTTCCTACTCTACCAACTTGTTATCCTGATGTGTAGTACTCTACTCACATTTGAACTACTTAACACATCATCTTGGGGCCGACTTGAAGGATCAGATATGCATTCCCTGAAATCCTGAGGCCATTCAGTTGGAGATGTAAGCCATGGAGGTCCATGCCTCCAAATAGAGGACGACATAAACTGTTGCGCCGAGATCCCCCGGGAAATTATGTCACTGGGGTTATCCCTGGTGCTCACATAGCAAAATTTAGCTGTAGGAACTAAGTTATGTATCTCATCAGTGCGATTAGAAACATAAACAGGTAACACCTTCTGGCTGTGTACCCATGAAAGCGCTATTTGACTGTCGCTCCAGACATAGACGTTATTTTTCTGTAGTATGTCTGTATAAGCATCCAGTGTAAACTTTATTAGACGAGCAGACAGAAGCAATGCAGTAAGTTCCAATATTGGAACTGTAATCTTCTTTATAGGGGCTACTTTGGCCTTCGCTATAGCCAGTGTCGCTTCACCACCTTTGCATATGTATATGGCAGTACCGTACGCACTATTACTAGCATCAGAAAAGGCATGTAGATCCACCTGTTGACCACTAATAACCTGACGATTAAGTTGGACCCTGCAACATGTGGAAAGGTCCGACCGAATCAACCGCCAAGTATCTTGTAACTCAGTCGGGAGGGGCGTGTCCCAATCTAGTTTTAGCCGCCACAGTTGCTGTAAAAACATACGAGCACGGATAGTTACATGCAGCAAAAAACCTAGGGGATCAAACAGCCTTGCTGACAAGCTTAAGCAGTTTCGCTTGGTCATAAGCTCACTGCCGCATGGGGTGTGACAGAAGGATATACAATCTGTGGTAGTGTCCCATTTGTGGCCTTAAAACTTCACCTCACTATTCTCAGTAGCTACACCGTCAGAAGCAAATTGACCTTTCAAAAGATCACTAATAGTGGCCCATTTTCTCAAGTATAGATGAGCCTTGGCAAATATATCGCGGATCTCCCAGCATCTTTCGAGCAATAAATCTTCATCGTCTCCAGTGCCTTGAAGATTGTCCACATAGATCCCCTGCTTGATCTCATTCTTGAAGTCAGGATCTAGTCCAGCCTCCTCAAGATGACGCAAGATAGTAGCGTTGAGAAGAAACTGGGAACAGGTCGCCCCGAATAAGACGACTCTGTACCTGTAGACCAGATACTCTGAATCTAGATCCATTGGGTCCCGTGGCCATAAAAATCTTGTCGAGTCCCTGTCTTCACGATGGAGTTGAAGCATCAGGAAGGCCTTCTCAGTATCGGCGACCCATGCAAATTTATGACATCTGAAGCGCAACATAATTTGCGCGAGATCAGAGACCAGGGACGGACCCGTGTACAGACAATCATTCAGGCTATAGGAGCGATCACTGGATTTAGCAGAGCAGTCATACACAATACGAACAGGAGTGGTGGAACTGTCCTTTTTTATCCCATGGTGAGCAAGGTAATGGATGTTATCCCCATACTCACCGAGATCTACTCTTTCCACAAATCCACGTCGTACCTGCTCATTTAGTACTGCCGCATAAGTCTCGCAATAATTTGGATCCTTGACAAACTGCTTCTGAAGGCCACGTAATCTACCAAGTCCTAGATGGAAGTGTGTCGACCACAACAGCCTTGATGGGACATGCCTTTCTTCTACAAACATAGGAAATCTCCACGATATCATAGTCACTGGAATCTATTTCACCAGTGAAACCATGGAGATGCAAATTCTCTTGACCCTTGCTGGTACACTTGAGCTGGGGTAATGATGACCGGAGAACGAATGACCTCTGTGAGCACTGGTCAAGTAAGGTGCACGTCATTATAGTATTATTATTACTCCCCACTACTGGCAGCATCATAGTAGGAAGCAATTGACATTCTCGAGAAGCAATGGACATGGCAGATACTTTATCACCCTCGCTCTTACCTTTCTCATGTGACTCTTTGGGGGTTCTCCCCATTTCTTTGCCGTCGTGCCGATCAGACTAGGTGCAAAGGGAAAACAAATGTTTCCCCTTGCAATACTTACAAGGTTTGATGTAGGAATTGGTGCAAGTACTGTTGAAGTGGTCTCTTGCCAGACAGCTGGTACATAACTTAAGCGATTTAGCCTTGCCAATCTTCTGTGTAGCATTAGGATACTTAGGACACTGATACCACAGATGACCGTGGACACCGCACAACTTGCAACCTAATGATATTGGCCTTTTCTGTTTAGGAGAAGTTTGTACCGGGAAAGCTGCAGTAGATGGCGACATCTCCACTTGTCGGTAGTGTCCAGTACTCTCCATATTGAAAACTTCACTCTGGTACACCTGTACCAATGCTTCCAAGTTTTTTGGAGAGTCGCTTAGTTGTCGTCTTACGATTTCCTTTAGGGGAGACGGTATCTTATTCAAGATATTAACACTAAATATTTCCTCCTTGGTGATGGCCATTGTCTCCATAGATCGGAGGAGGCTCTCAAAGGAGGCATAGTACTCCTTTAGGTCCGCCACATCATAGGATGGAGGATCTAGCGTGAAGAATTTAGTAATTAACGCGGTTTGATGACTTCCTCTCTCCCGTAAGTTCTCTTCAGCAACTCCAGTGCAGACTCGTAGCTTGTAGCTTCTAGCTTGTACCCACCGATCAACTTCAATGCCTCCCCTTTCAATTGACCAAGGAGATATGTGAACCTTTGGATGGATGTGAGTGTTTTATTATGATGGACGGAACACTCAAAGATATCCCAAAATCCAGTCCAGGTAGCCGAATCCCCGGAAAAGGTAGGCAAAGTAAGCTTCGGCAGGTTAAAACCAGTCGCCTTTGGTGTACCGGTATCCTTAACAGGGGTTGATGCTTGTGTGGAAGATAGTCTGGCTAAGGCTGTATTAACGTCCTCAAAGTACTCAACATCTGCCGACATTTCTTCTTCCACATCGTCAGTCATTGTCAATAAACCGTATACCTGCTGAGCGTAATTATCGTAAGTGGCTAGCGATTTAGTAACAGTAGCGAATTTACCCTTAATCTGATCAGCTGTGGCACTTAATAAAAATGCATCAAGATCTCTTAAACATTTATTTAAACTTCCCTTCATCCCTCCCTTAAGAATCTTAAGATTCTTTAAATCTGTCATCGCTAAATCTATTAGGCTATTAACTCTCTAAACTATATAGCAACTATTACACAAATTAATTTAAATTAAAAAATGTGGCAATAGCATTGCCACTCCTAATTTGGAAACGGTCATTAGGCTACTAGCTGCAGTAGGAAGAATTAATTGAATAAGAAATTGACAAGTAGCAGAAACAAACTAGGGCTAGAGAAAGAAGGGTAAATGAAAAGAACTGACTAGGCTAGTATTAGGTATTAGGCCTAGCCCAGCTGCCCATCCCACAATCATGAGGTCTGTTGGCTGTCAATAGCTTAGGAATCAACAGAGACCGAACCCCATGACAGTAATTAGGCAACTAGGCTATAAAATTTAATTAAACGAGTCACATGAGAACCCTCCCCACCGGCAAAATGGAATTAAATGAGTCTCATGACAAAACACTACGAACACCACAGGCACACCACTAAAGCGAAATGAACAGCTACCACAGACACCTGCAGGCCTAGCCTGCCTAGCCTAGCCTAGCTTAGCCTACGAGCGCGAAATGGTGCCCGACGAAATTACCCCTACCCCAATCACCAGCCCAGTTAACCTACCATAAAAAGGCCAAGGAACACAATCCCAAAAAACCTGGAAACTAGCTCCAAAAAAGATAGGGACGGCGTCTAATCGGAAAAAAACACGAGGGAAGAAGCCGGGTCTAAACTAGGGAAAGGGCAGTCGGCCCAACAACGGGCGAGGCGGCAGCCAGTTGTAAGCCCACAAGCGTCAAGGAAGTAATCAAAACGGTACTACGGTAAGGAAGCCTTAGGGCACGAAGGACCATTATTTGTCGGGAATTTAGATAAAGAGGTTAAATTGCATATCACTGGTACATGAAATATCCCAACAAATAATTATAATATAATTACCAACGACGTAGTCGATGGGTGTAATCCAGTCCCCCACACACGGCTAATTCAATTGCATGACATGTAGGAATGTTCACATAATATAATATCGATACAATGAACGTAGCTTAGAGGACTGGTGATGTAGGACTGTTGTTATAGATTAATATTTGTAGCACATGGTGAACTGTGGGTTGAGTCAGAGCCGGGGGGGGGGGGGGGGGAGATGTTGGCTGTATGGTGTTGATTGAGAGACTAAAGGGCCGGCGTCCGATCGCTTCGCGAAATTACATATGGCTGCCGGCTCATAATAATTATAACCCATAACTTGGTTTCATGATACATCTAGAGTTGATGTAGATATTTATACATTACAGACTATTAATATTTAACCTATACTTAAGAATAAACTACAATTCACAAAGAACCAGCCAAAATCGTACAAGCGATACGATACCGCCAAATTCAAATGTCCTATTGGACCTAAAACTGTCGGGATCATTACCCTATTCCCGACAATATATGCTTAACCCTTATTTAGCGGGCTAGGCGGTTTATTTATATGTACCGCCCAGCGGGGTGTTTTTAGCCAAAATAGGGCTGTATACGTGATCATTTTCATGCCTAAATAAGACTCAGAGCGTAAAACAAGTATCTATCCCTGAAAGGGCATAAACAGAGCTTTCCAATGACACCATAACGATCCTTTTATGATGGCTAGTTTTCTTGCAACAACCGCGCAACACGAGTGCAAAAAGCATGTAATTAGGCACTTTCCCCAAACAATTCCGTATATAGCGAGTGAGAGAGGGAGGGAGGAGGTGGGATTCGTGTCAGTAGGTTCGCCGCGGTGGTCTGGAGCAGTCATACGCTCGCTACTCTCCTGGCACCACTTGTCTCTCTCTCTCAGCAACATTACGTGCTGAAATTGCCACACGACCTATGTCGCGCGCCGCCAGATAGTCAAGATTTATTTAACTCGACTTATGTTGCGCCCCGACACTTAGGGGTTAATATCAATGTTTACGGTTCCAACTTCCTTATAGCCTGAAACTCGCAAGTGGTCATTTGGCACACATTTAAACACCAGTGTGGAGGAGTGCTGGTTAGATGTGCTGAGGGCCACAAAAGGAAGCCACATTGAAGTTTTACATAACGTTATTATGTACTTAATTTAATGTATGAAACTCTATTGTGGAACTCATATAATTTATATCTTTTACACAAAACAGTATCATTTTATCACTAATGGGTTTAGTTAAATGGATATTTAAAACCACTGAAGGACTTTACGAACACCCTGTAGATTTGTGTGCCAAAAAACGTTTGTGGTTGTTAGTTAAATCATCTGGCACGGATAGGTATGACAGCTAGGCGCGTATGTGAGGCCCGCCAGAGTGGAGGGAGGTAAAAATTACATAATATCCCTATATCTCGCTTATAAAGCAATATCATTGCACCACAAGTCATATGGGAAGAATTAGGACCCGGAAATTAGGCGTATCGAAAGAATAAAGCACATAAAGCCATAAGGTAAGGTATAAGCGAATCGGGAGTGAGTAAGTGGTGGGAGGGTAGAGGGAATTTCTCTCTCTCTCCCCTCGATATTGATTAGTGCTTGCAAACATTACGATCATTCTAAGGCACTTCCTCTCGCTCCTTCTTACATGTATCTAATACGTATAATATACAGGATATACCTGGGGTTAAGGGACAGTCTCAGAGCCCTGCCACCACCTCCATGATAATATAAGTAGTGTGAGTGTCAGACGTCCCTGTGTGTGTAAGGTGTAAGTGTATTATGATGTATGGTATCGAAAGTTGCCATGTAATCCTATTCCCACTTCAATTTTCAGCCACCTAGTCCTGTTGACGCGGGTTTTGTAGATATTTAAAAATCCTCCATCCTGAAAACAGGTCGCTACTTCCTTACACAACCTTCCCGAAGTCATGTCATAGCTGCGGGGTTAATCATTAAATTCAGTTGAGTAATTTTATGTACTAGTTTTCTTGAACGTGATTTTTGGGTGATTTCAGATGTCAGTTATAATTTATTAACAGGCTACATTGTGTCTCTCTCTCCACTCGGTAACACAGACAAGTACAAATGAGTAATGCCCTCAATACCTTCTTTGCATCAGTTTTTACAACAGAAGACCTCAGTGATATCCCTACACCATCGCCGATTCAGATTGATAATTCAGATGTTCTAAGCAATATCACCGTTACAGAGAGAGAAGTATTGAATTGTTTAGATAAACTCAAGGTAAATAAAACGCCTGGACCTGATACAATCTCGCCTAGAGTTCTAAAGGAAGCTAAGGATGAGCTCTCCAAACCACTGACATTACTATTCAATGAATCCTTGCAGTCTGGAACTATGCCTGATCAGTGGAAGATAGCCAACGTAACACCGATATTCAAAAAAGGCAGCAAATCCCTACCCAGTAACTATCGTCCAATTAGCTTAACCTCAGTTGTATGTAAAATGCTAGAAACGGTCATAAGAGACAGACTCGTAAATCACTTAGAGGAAAATAACATACTTAAAGATACTCAACACGGCTTTCGTAAAAAACGTTCCTGTTAAACAAACCTCTTAGACTTCTTCCACGATATCCTCAACCTCTACGATGAGAGTAAAGCTGTAGATATTATATACCTTGATTTTCAAAAGGCCTTTGACAAAGTTCCCCACAAACGTTTACTGCTAAAACTAAAAGTGCATGGAATACAAGACGGTGTGTTGAAATGGATAGAAAATTGGCTCAGCGACAGAAAGCATAGAGTAGTCATAAACGGTAAGGCATCTAAATGGACCAATGTAAGTAGCGGGGTACCCCAGGGATCGGTACTAGGACCAATTTTCTTGCTAATTTACATCAACGACATAGATGAGGGTCTCACCTGTACAATCTCAAAATTTGCTGACGATACAAAAATTGCAAATAGCGTACTCTCAAAAGAACAAGTTGACGATATGCAACACAATCTAGATAAATTGTCACATTGGGCCCAAATTTGGCAAATGAGTTTCAATGCGGATAAATGTAAAGTACTACATATCAGATACCTAAATGAGAAAGCAAATTATTCGATGAATGGCACTCAGCTTAAGAATGTAAACAGAGAAACCGATCTGGGAGTAACAATATCGAGTAACCTAAAACCGAGTCAACAATGTTCAGAAGTTATTAAGAAGGCAAACAAAATAATTGGCTTTATAGGCAGGTCATTTGAGCATAAATCCAAAGATGTTATCCTAACCCTTTACAATTCCTTAGTCTGCCCTCTTCTGGAATACTGCGTTCAATCCTGGTGCCCTTATTACCAAAAAGATATAAACAAGCTAGAACGAGTTCAACGTACAGTAGAGTTACCAAAATGATACCTAGCCTAAAGAACAAACCATACGAAGAGCATCTTAGAGAATTAAATCTATTTCCTTTAACCCAGCGCAGATTAAGAGGTGACTTAATTCAAGTGTTCAAAATCATCAAAGGCATCGACAATATGAACTGTAGTAAGTACTTCACTATCGACCATCTAATTACACGCGGGGAAACGGTTGCAAAATTATTGGTAAATCTTTTAACTCACACGAATCTAAGAATTTCTTCTTCAATCGAGTTGTCAACTTGTGGAATGGGCTTCCCCGAGACGTTATAGACTGCAGCACCGTTGATTCATTTAAACTCCGCCTAGACAAATATCTTGCATCAAACCCGCGACTGACTGCGTTTGTAAATGAATACCTTTATTTTATCCTCCCCTCAGTTACTAACCCATATGTCCCCTACTAACTTCCTAGTCCTGCCACGGACATTAGTTCCAGGGCAGTAGTTCCCTTTCCAATGTTCCCTTACCCACTCTAAACCACTGTTTGGACACTTGATCCTCAGTGTTTTGGATGACAAGAAAGCCTAGAAGGGTCACTAGACCTGTCGTTGCTTGATTTCCTTTGTACTCCTTTGTACTCTTTTGTACAATGCTAATGTATGCTAAATTCGGCCAATGTGAAAGGTCTGGGTGGATCTTAAACTATGATGTATGATGACACATCTGTGACGTATATATTCCAATCTGGGTTACCCTGGATTAGCATGACAACCTGAATCTATGCAAATCTATATAACTCATTGTTCACATGATCAGTACCTGATCAGAGAGAGATAAGAACATGAAAACTGCAAACTTGATACCTTGTAACTTTCCGCAGAACTTGCAATAGTATGTGATACTATACAAGTTTCTTGGTAAGTATCGAAAGAGATGTACAGTCGTAATCTGAAATTAACACATTAACTTCTAATGCCCCTTTCCCACTGGTGAGACAAGTCACGATTTTCGTCGCCGACACCAATAAATTGGCACAGTGACATGCCTCAACACCCTTGCAAATCTATATAACTCATTGTTCACATGATCAGTACCTGATCAGAGAGAGATAAGAACATGAAAACTGCAAACTTGATACCTTGTAACTTTCCGCAGAACTTGCAATAGTATGTGATACTATACAAGTTTCTTGGTAAGTATCGAAAGAGATGTACAGTCGTAATCTGAAATTAACACATTAACTTCTAATGCCCCTTTCCCACTGGTGAGACAAGTCACGATTTTCGTCGCCGACACCAATAAATTGGCACAGTGACATGCCTCAACACCTCTCATGAAAAATCGTTTGACTCTCAAGGCCTCTCAAGGCCTCGCAAGGGCCCTCGCGGGTCGTCGCAAATGTTCGGACAGTTCAAAATTTTGGACAAAGACTCACGAGGATTGGTTACCCTCGCAAGCATCGTCGAGCATCGCCGAGGGTTTCTGCGATCATCTGCGACATCGGCGTGACATCGCGGAGTTTGTCGCACAATTTTTTTTTTTGAAATTTTCCAAAACGTTGCACGACGGATCGCCGATGCTCTCGGATGTTCTGAGAATATCGACGATCATCGGCGATTTCCTCGTCGATTTGTCGTCGACGTGCGCACGAATACTCGCCGAGAGTATACCCGCCAGGGGTATGCTCCGCACGAGGCATGCGAAGGGCCTTGCGATGATGTCGCGGAATGCTCAAGACACACCTGCCGAGGCCAAAGAGCACCTTCGGCGAGGTGGGTAAAAAAAAATGATTAGGCCTATAGTGAACCTGTCAACCCTTTTTTCTATGCACCTCTCGTGGGGGGTTCACCTGTTTTTTTCTCTTTCTCTCTTTTTCTCTCTTTCTCTGGTTTGTATCCATTCAGCCCCATTCAGCCAACTGTTTTAACACCTTACGAGCGGCCTATGCGGTTTATTTATATGTACCGCCCAGCGGGGTGTTTTTAGCCAAAATAGGGCTGTTTACGTGATCATTTTCATGCCTAAATAAGACCCAGAACGTAAAACAAGTACCTATCCCTGAAAGGGCATAAACAGAGCTTTCGAATGACACCATAACGATCCTTTTATGATGGCTAGTTTTCTTGCAATAACCGTGCAACGCGAGTGCAAAAAGCATGTAATTCGGTACTTTCCCCATATAATTCAGTATGTAGCGAGTGAGAGAGGGAGGAGGGAGCTGAGATTCGTGTCAGTAGGTTCGCCGCGGTGGTCTGGAGCAGTCATACGCTCGCTAGTCTCCTGCCACCACTTGTCTCTCTCTCTCAGCAACATTACGTGCTGAAATTGCCACTCGACCTATGTCGAGCGCCGCCACATAGTCCAGCTTTATTTAACTCGACTTATGTGGTGAGCCGCTAATTAAGGGTTAAGAGGTATATCCCCATCCAAGTATCGATATCTTCCTGGCAAACAATAGCGAACCAGCATTATATGGAGAAATCCGGCTTCGCCGGAGAAATTTTTCTATCGAAAAATGTACAAATTTAGCTTGCTCTCAAAACATAAATATATATATGTTGGCTCGCTACCGCTCACCATGAAAATATTGAAACCTGGATGGGGTAAACGTCTTAAAACAGTAGGCTGAACGGGGTCGAACGGATACAAGGCAAAGAGAGAGGGAGAAAAATAGAAAACAAACAAAAAACGAGGAGAGAGGGAGAGAAAGAGAAACAAAAAAAGGCGAGGTGGGCTCAATTTTTAAGCCGTAACGCAAACATTGAGCCCACCTCGCTGTTTTTTTTTTCTCTTTCTCTCCCTCTCTCCTCGTTTTTTTTTTTTTCTATTTCTTTCCCTCTTTCTTTGCCTTGTATCCGTTCGGCCCCATTCAGCCAACTGTTTTAAGACATTTATCCCCATCCAGATGTCGATTTCTTCCTGGCGAGAGATAGCGAACCAGCATTATATGGATGAATTGAAGCCTGTGCCTTTTAATTATTGTGTTAATATTAATTACTATGTGCTGTACTGTCCCTGGAAACATAATAAGGGTCCTATTTGTCATTATTATGATAAATTTCACATGAAAAAAAAATATATATAATAATAATATCCCGCCGCTGTAGGCCTACTCCCTCCCCTCCCCTCCCCGTCCCGGCCTTAACCCCGATCCCGTTACTGTGATGATGTTGATAAGCCTTGTGCTACACCCTATTGATAATGCAAACTATTGAACACACTTAAAAGTGTATGTTATTTGGTCTCTATATAATCTGTGAATCATTTCCGATATGATGGAATTAAAGATTTTATTTTTCCACCAACTCATAATCAACAAAAACGACACAAATGTCAATTAACCTAACAAGTGCGCATGGGGGTAATTGGAAACGTCCCCCTGTACTGACGTATTTGAGGTGTTTCCGTCACTAAAATATTCATTGTACCCTTAATAGCATTAATACTTATCCATATGCGCCTATTATGGGTTGATTATAAAGGTATTAACCTGAAACAACAATAAAACGAGTGAAAACAGCGTTTGGATGGTCAAAATTGGAGATATAGCCCGCGAGTTGTATAATGTATGGGTGAGGCAAGCTGCTTTCCCGCCAATTTCCCCCAAGGCCACTGAGACACAGTCGATCGATACTCTCTCTCTTGCATTCGCTTGCTATCTGTGATGACCACACCCTGTAACCGGATTTCTAATGTTAGCACGAAAATATACCTCAGAATAAGGGAATAACAGGGAAAATAGGTGATAACTGAAGGAGAGGAGGAAAGTGGGGAAGGAGGGGAGGTAGAGGACTGAGATTTTGCATGGCCCAGGGGCCAAAAAAAAAAAAAAAAAAATGTCGATGTCACAAGTTGATTTTTTTTTCTTTCTGACTCTTAAGAGTCTCCCCGCTGTCCGCCGGGGGAACTCTTACGAGTCTCCCCGCAGTTCCCGGGTTAAAAACATATTACAATATTTCCCCATCATTTTGTGTATACCGTGGGAAAAAAAAAATCTGTCAAACGTAAATCTTCGGTCTCCGAAGCTCAGCGCGCCGCCTCGCACACAGCGAGACGGAGGGGAGGGTTCAAATATTGTGTTGACTATCTTATTTATTGTTTATCTATGTGCTGGAAGGATATTATATTTTTTAATTCCATCGCATTAGAAATGATTCAAAGATTACAAAAAGTCCAAATAAGACATAGTTATGTTAATGTATAAGGTAGTTAGGTAGATGCATTAGAGAGATAGATAGATAGAAAGAGAGAGTTGCAGAGGGGAAGTGAGCCATAAACACGAACTATTATGAGACGGACTTAATTGGTTCTGAAACCAATTATGCGGCGTATGTCTCACCATCTTTAAATTTTACAGGCACGTTGTGGTCGAGGTTAATGTAGAATGAGCTCTGGGGCCGTGTTAATGTCTTTTTATACAACAACAAAAGTTTAGGGGGTTGTGGGTGGGTGGGGGCATGTTAATTGACCCATTGTAACGAGATATGGGATGGGTGTGGGGGCTATTTCCTTGACCGATTGTAACGTGATATGCTAATTCCACTCTGCAATTAGCACATTCACGTTACATTCGCTCAGGTGTGCACACCTCGCCGATCTTGTTCGGACACCTCGGCTACGTATCTGCGATGGCAACGCCAATGATCGACGAGGAATCGTTCATTCATCACAAGAATTTGTGCCTTTAAAAAATAATCTTATCACCTCGCCGAAGTAAACGCCGAACCATCGCTTGAATCGCCGAAGACGTCGCAGAACATACGTCGAGTTTTCTTTCATCCTCGCATGATTTCGCAAGATATTTTTGAAAATGTGACATGCCTCGCAGAGGTCATCGGCGAAACATTACTCACTTCGCCGATAACGTCGCAGGTCGGCGATTGCGTCGCCGACATCGGCGACATCTTCGCCGAGTATAATTTGTCATCTGTTTGAAACGGTCAAAATAGTGAACGTCGCACGTATTCTTGCGAATTTGACAAAACGAAGTCATAAGCGACGAAAATCGCGAGTTGTTGCACCAGTGGGAAAGGGGCATAAGAATACACTTTACTATTATACTGATGAGCTTTTTTTTAAGATACTAGAAATATTCATATGATTTTACTGAAAGAATATATACATATATATATATAAATTATATATATATATATATATATATATATATATATATATATATATATATATATATATACTGTATATATACAGAGAGAGAGAGGAAGAATAGAGAGAGAGCTGCGCCATACGCTATCTTTATTACTCGAATTTTCGGCATCAACAAGGTGCCATCTTCAGGTTATACAGACTGATCCTAAAAAATATACAAAATAAGTATTATACTATTGGAAAGAAAATCGATCTAATGTAATACATGTTATCGCTTAATAAGCTGAAATATACCTAATGAAAAAGCTCCCAAATACATACAAACAATATTAATCATAACCCACTGGCCTCAAACTCCATCTTGTAAACAATGAACATCAAATAAAAAAGCTAAAATTCTTTGATAATTGATAAGCACACAATCACAAAATTACAAAAAAAAAACCCATGTACAGTACCTCAAAAATCTAAGCACATCGCAAGAGATCTACACCCCATGATAGCTAAGGGACAACTAAACTAACCCAACTCAACCAAACACAACTGTTCATACAACCAATCCCCAAGTTTCGGACACTAATTGCAGAGAATGATATAAAATAAAACATTATGAATTGTGTGAAACGTTAAGTTCAGGATTGATCTTTTTTATTAGTAATTTTTCACCAATAAGTGCTTCATAGTGGCTCCGAAACTTGGCAACTATTTGAAAATCCTCAGGAGTGTAGGGATGGTTTTGTTCTCTAGCATGATTACGAATGGCCGAAAAAGACATTTTTTGCAAAAATGTACCTGATCGATGACTTTTACCAATGGCACCTTGTTGATGCCAAAAATTCGAGTAATAAACATGGCGTATGGCGCAGCTCTCTCTCTATTCTTCCTCTTGTTATGGAAACTGCGGTGCCCTCGGCCCCCTACTGATGCCTTAATTACTATATATATATATATATATATATATATATATACAGAGAAAGAGAGAGAGAGAGACTCAGAATATAACATATACCTCTTTGTTTAGTTTTTCGTTGACTATGAAAAGGCCTTCGATTTGACAGAAAAAAACATATATACCAAATTCATTAGGCTACATGAACAAGGAATGCATGACTCATATATAACACTTTCAAACTTTAGAATATGCAAAAGGCACTGTTGTGGTCCAATTACACAAAGACACAGAGAAGATAAATAATGGGAAAGGATTTAGACAGTGAGACACAATCGCACAGCTTGTCTTAAAGGGATTTTCAGAAAGTGTTCATGGGAATCAAAGGGAATTAATGGAGATGGGAAATCCCTTAACCATCTCAGATTTGCAGTTGACATTGTCTTAATTTTTGATAAAGCAGCAAAGCTCCAAGAAATGTTCAATGATCTCAATAAAGAAAATCTCAAAGTAGGTCTAACAATGAACAGTAGTAAAACCATACCCATGTATAGTCGCGCTAATAAGTGATGTCTCGGCACCAAGTATGTTTTCATCAATAATTGGTATCAACAATATTTACACGTGATTTCTTCTTTGTGAGTGAGATATACCATCATGTTCCTACACATACCCACCCTATTCAACATCTGACAGATATTAATACAGCACAGAGCAAGGCAAACGTAATGACAGCTGGGACATCACTTATTAGCGCGAGTGTACAATGGTAAGGCGCAACATACAATAATTAGGATTGATACCGAAATTCTGGAAGAAGTGGAAGAATACAATTATCTTGTCCAAGTATCGAAACCAACAAAAGACAACGAACAGACGAATCACTCTAGGATGAAGAGGACTTTCTACCGTAACTGTGTTTGTTTGTGAACTATTATTATTTAGCATATTATAAATGTTTGTATGTGATTTATCCTTCTATAGCATACTGTAAATTTATGTACGTAAGTTATCCTTCTATAGAATGTTGCAAATGATTGCATGTGAATTTTCCTTCTTTAGCATACTGTAAATATTTGTGTAAAATATCCTTTTTTAGTATATTGTAAATGTTTGTATGTGAGTTATCCTTTATTAGCATATTGTAAATGTTTGTATGTGAGTTATCCTTTATTAGCATATTGTAAATGTTTGTATGTGAGTTATCCTTTATTAGCATATTGTAAAATGTTTGTGCGTGAGTTATCCTTCTATAGCATACTATAATTGTCTGTGTGTGAGGTATACATTTTTTAGTATAGGGTAATGTTCGTGCAAGGTATCCTTTTTTAGTATACGATAACTATTTGAGTGAGTCACCCTTCTTTAGAATACGGTAATTTTGGTTTCCGTGTAAATATTATTTTTAGTAAACTGTAGATATTTGTGTGTAAATAAACGGTCCTTACCATGAGGTAGTATAATTGTATGTGTGCAAGTTACATTTGTTTAGCATAGTGTAATAATCTATGTGTGGTATATCCTTGTTTAGCATGTTGTATATCCCCCGGTCTGTGTGTGTGAGGATGTCATGACTATCTTATGGCGCCGGGAACAACTCAGCTCATGGGCACAAATTACATTATACAGTAAAAGTGGAATTTCTTATCAACACGAATACACGATAAGAAACATTTGCCGTCTCATTGGTAAAACAAAAATGCCATTAGTTTAATAGCGGGAGTGGGAGGCTAAACGCGACTAAAAGTATTACATAAAATAGAGCACACACACACACACACACAGTGAGAGTGTGAGGGAGTTAAGAAACATTACTACGAATACAACAATGTTTCTGTTCAATCACATGGACATAAAGTCTTGGTATAGTTTTATATAATATGGTATGTTAACCTTTTTGAAGATTATGACGCATTTTGACAGTTTATTCTGGCTTTAATTAGACGATGTTATGCAGTTTAAAAAAGATCTGTGGGAATTTTAAGGGTAAAGACTATATCAATTAACCTTCTGACTTTCATAATATTATACCCTTCCTAATCTGAATTAAATCGTCTTATAATAGCCGGAAACAGAAAAGTAATGCGTATTGGATCTTGATAGGGTTAATGGATAGTATGATAGTAGATAATTGAACAAAAACAAAACCATGAGATACCGGTTCTATTAGAAGGGGGATGAATCTGGAAAAGCGAAAAGAGGAGTGAGTGTTTTGGTAACCAAGGAGTGGGAAAAGAGTGTGATTGAGACAAAGAAAGAAAATGGAAGATTGGCTGTCTTGAAATTTATATTTGGTGAACGAATTATGAATGTGATATCAGCTTGGATGAAACAGAGAGCGGAAAGAGGACTTGTGACTTTATAAGTATCGTTTCGGGCCTCTCTGAGTATATCACAATTGTAGATGGAGACCTAAATGGGCATATGGGAGTATATGCTGATGGGTACGAGAGTGTGCATGGTGGAAAAGGGCATGGAAGAAGAAATCTAAGAAGCAAATTTTACCTGGAGTCCTGTATTGCACTCAATATGCAATGGTTGCGTGTACCACTAAGAAAAGGTGGAGTCATCTGATCACGTATAGTTCTGGGGCACCAGTAGCCAGATAAATTACATCTTAGTGAACAGGAAAGACTGGAAGTTTGTTCGGGATGTAAAGGTAATTCTGAGCAAAGAATGTATTTCGCAACATAAGCTCCTAGTGTTACAATGTCTTGTCTTAGCCATTAGATATTTCACGATCTGTTATAGCGCGTGCGCATATCTTTATTTGTGCTGCACCAGTCTATCGTAATTTCCTTTCTATGTATTCCTCACTAACCATACATAATTCTGTGGTCCTTATGTGTGGAGCACCTGAGTGCATTGTTGTACTATGGTTGGGTATAGAACACTTGGTGTTTAAGGTTCGCAATATGATGTAGTGTAGCTGTGCTCGAGATTTGCTGGAATTATATTGCTGATCTGTAAGACTGATACCTGGGGCGCTGCTGTCTGTTCTGTGATGTTATAACATGTCACTGGCTGCGCGTGCCTTGCTGATTGGTAGTAGCACAAGGGAGGAGGGAGCTCAGGTGCCGAGGGAGATTTAAACATTGCTTACCCATGTGAATGTGAGCTTGCGTCGCCTACTTTGTGATACGTTAGCACTTTTCATTATTCGTAGACTTTGCCTATGTGTTCCTGCTTAGTCTTAAATGGTTCATTGATGATTGAGGATGATGTATGCTACTTTAACCAGCTGGTAACCGACTATAGCCCAGCTGGAGCCTGGATTTCAGACGGTCGTCAGTCAGTGGGTGTGTGCCTAGTGGGACGGACTGTTTGGATATGTTCCCTACTTACTTGCTTGTATTAATGTTACATAGATTTATTCCACCCCTGGTTCCGAGAGGCTATGGGACTTAGTAAAATAAATTATATATAAAAACAACCAGGCACAGGACATAGGCCCTTGTATTTTCGCATGATTGTTCATCTGTTGACAGGCCCAGGCCGGCCAGTCATTGGACATAGCATTCATTTAACTTGTCTTTGTTAACTTCATTTATTTGTTCAATGCACTTAACTATGGGAGAGTGAAGAACTATATGAGTGAAGGCGGTGCTGGATGGAAGTAGGGGCTTCGACTGACTGGGAACAGAGGAGCATGGGTGCGTTTCGTTCGTGGCCACCCCTTTGGGAATCACGGCGTCCGGCAATAGATACAGATAGACTTAACTTTGTAGTTGCAGGACTCAACCCAGCCATTTCACGACTGTGGCTTCCTGGATCAGTTACTTTTACTTATTTGCATAATTGGACATCAGACAGATGCCCCAGCGCCGGTTGTATGATAAGGTATCGACCGTCCATTAATACTATTGGCAGCTGCTTACGTTATCCTACATGTCAATGATCCCTGGGTCAGTGCATGCTCTTTGCTGTTCTTTGATGGTGCCCAGTAACTGCTATGTATGCTTAACTGTCTGTACATAATATACTTAAATGATATGTTGCATTTGATTAATTAATAGGGATCAAGTTTGCATAAGCGTCCTTTCTGAAGCAGAGGATGGAGGGCTTTGTTAGCCTTCAGTTATATGGGTATTCTGGATGGTTTGGTTTTCTTATAATAGTTGTTCAGTGCCTGCTTCTAATTAATGCCCCTTTCCCACTGGTGAGACAAGTCACGATTTTCGTCGCCGATGACTTAGTTTTGTCAAATTCGCAAGAATACGTGCGACGTTCACGATTTTGACCGTTACAAACAGATGACAAATTATACTCAGCGAAGATGTCGCCGATGTAGGCGACGCAATCGCCGACCTTCTGCTACGTTATCGGCGAAGTGATCAATGTTTCGCCGATGACCTCTGCGAGGCATGTCACATTTTCAAAAATGTCTTGCGAAATCATGCAAGGATGAAAGAAAACTCGCCGTATGTTCTGTGACGTCTTCGGCGATTCAAGCGATGGTTCGGCGTATTGAAACCTGGATGGGGATAAACGTCTTAACCCTTAATTGGCGGCGCGCAACTTATGTCGTGTGAAATAAATTTGGACTAAGTGGAGGGTTCACAACTTATGTCGTGCGCCATTTTCAGCACGTAATGTTGCTGAGAGAGAGAGCTGAGCGGTGTGAGGAGCCTAGCAACTCTATGACCGCTCACGACCACCGCGGTGGACCAACTGAGGTGACTCTCACCCTTCCCTCCCCTCTCTCACTCGCTACACAGGGAATTATGTAGGGAAATGACCTAATTACAGGGTTTTTGCACTCGTGTTGCACGATCGTTGCAAGAGAACCAGCGGTCGTACAAGGATGGTTCGGGTGTCATTGGAAAGCTCTGTTTACACCCTTTCAGGAATAGATACTTGTTTTATGATCTGGGTCTTATTTAGGCATGAAAATGATCACGTAAACAACCCTATTTAGGGTAAAAAACACCCCGCTGGGCGCTACGGTCCACTAGACCGCCTAGCCCGCCAATAAGGTGTTAAAATCCCCAGAGTGCCAGGTCCGTATATATACGGACTCGCCGAAAACAAATTGTAACAGCGAAATGACTTCACCTATGGCTTTCATATTTCTATGACATGTACCTTACCCTTCTGGCTTCTTGCCACCTCCAACACATCCCCCTCCCCGCACCCACTCGCTGACTATCGGTCGCCTCACTAAGAAAAAAAAGGAAAATATGTGGCGGCGAAACGACTGAACCAATCGGTTCCATATTTGTGTGACAAATCCCCTACCCTTCTGTCGTCCCCCCACCAAACCCCCACCTCCCTCCCACCACCCACTTCCAGCGTATCCGTATCCGTACGAAGAAAAGGAAAAAAATAAAAAATCCGTGGTGGTGAAACTACCTCACCAATCGGCTTCATATTTGTAACACGAGTCAATTACCCTTCTACCTTCCCCGCCACCATCCCCCAAATATGAAAACTAATGGGGTTAACCATGAGGAAGAAAGGGGACCAGAAAAACGACCCAAAAACTAAAATATATATATGTTGGCTCGCTACCGCTCACCAGGAAAATATTGAAACCTGGGTGGGGGTAAACTTCTTAAAACAGTAGGCTGAACGGGGCCGAACGGATTATAGGCAAAGAGAGAGGGAGAGAAAGAAAAAAAAAACGAGGAGGGAGAGAAAGAGAAAACAGCGAGGTGGGCTCAATTAGGCTAAGCCGTAACTAACGTAAACATTGAACCCACCGCGCTGTTTTCTCTTTCTCTCCCTCCTCGTTTTTTTTTCTTTCTCTCCCACCTCGCCAAAGGTGCTCTTTGGCATCGTCGATGTTCTCGGAACATCTGAGAGCATCGGCGAGCAGAGCATCGGTGAGCATCCATGCAGCGTTGCAAAGGTTTTTTTATGCGAAACCCTCCGCGATGTCTCGCCGATGTCGTAGATGATCGCAGATACCCTCGCAGATCTCTTCGGCGATGCTCGACGATGCTTGCGAGGGTAACCAATCCTCGTGAGTCCTCGTCCAAAATTTTGAACTGTGCGAACATTTGCGAAGGCCCTTGCGAGGCCTTGAGAGGCCTTGAGAGTCAAACGATTGTTAATGAGAGGTGTTGAGACATGTCACGAATGTGCCAATTTATTGGTGTCGGGGACGAAAATCGTGACTTGTCTCACCAGTGGTAAAGGGGCATAACTCTTGTACTTTTGTCACTCTGCGAGGGACGATATATTGCACTGACTCTACTCTAAGAACCCATTGAGTGTATGCCATTTTAGGACTGTTCATTGTACTGATAGTTAATTACATTGCCACTTAATGTATCTCGGTAAAGTAACGTACAATTAGAGCATGTTATATCCCTGGCCTCAGCTTGGGAAGGATCCGCCCCAGTATTCGACGTATACGGTGCTGGGTTTTCAGTTGAGTGTAAGTTCATGATTAAGTTCTACTACACACTCGGAGTTCTGGTCGTTGTGGGCAAAACTAGTTTCGAGGATTGTTTATGCACTTCTGGTCCTCAGAGACCTTGGATTCGCGTGTTGTGTTCTCTATTCTGTTGCGAGTTGGCGGATGGTCGGTGTGGAGTCTATACAGGTGCTGGCTATTCATGTGCATTTAGTTCACAAAATTGACGTCTCACCAGCTATTCGTATCACTAGTCTGTGTTATTATCTTAAGGTGAGATCCTGTATGAAGGAAGGTATACATGCCAAAAAGGAAAGTATAGCTGTTGAACAAATCTGAATATAAGGATAGATTTTGCAGCAAACTGGAGGAAATGGTTAGGAATAGGGGCACTAAGGAAAAATGTATGTAAATAGCCAATGACACTTTCTTGAACGTAGCCTTCTTGACGCCACTGACAATGTATGTGGTAACACTAAGGGTCTCTCCAGGCATAAGATTTCCTGGTAGCGAAATTATAAGGTTGAAAATGCAATAAATGAGAAAAGATGTTTCAAATCGTGGACAAAAAAAGGAGGCAGCAGGAAGTAATATCTGGCAGCAAAGTGAAGTGCAAAAAAAGGGGATATTCAAGGCAAAGAAAATCATACAGGACCGAGTAAAGCAGAACATCCCAATGGGATCTTCACTTTAGCTGGGCTAGTTAAGAATGACAGAAGAGATGTTGTAGGATAACAGTGTGTCAGGAATGATAATGGGACAATTGTTTACGCTGACAAATAAATTAGAGATGCTTGGAAGGTACATTACGAACGATAACCCAACGTGGAATGTGAGTGACATAGAGAGCAGCTTAGTAACGAAAAGCCAATACGTGCCCCCCCCCCCCCAAAAAAAAAAAAAAAAAAGAAACAGCCATCTGTTGTAAGTAGTGCAATAAATTATATGAAGGACGGAAAAGCTGCAGGGTGCTCTGGATTTGTAGCGGAGATGATTGAAGCCTCAGGTGATATGAAAATGATGTTGGTCAAATACCTAATAAACTCCATCATTAGAGATAAGTGAATCCCTGATGAATGACATATAAGTGTAAAATTTAACATATATAAAGGCAAAAGGGATTTGTTGGATAGGGCAAATTATAGGGGCCTGAAAATGCATGACCAAGTCATGCAGGTCTGTGAGAGAGTCTTTGAAGGTATGATCAGGAAAGCATTTCCATCGACAATATGCAGTTCGGTTTCATGCCAGGACGTGCTACAATCGATGCTATCTTTATAGTCAGGCAGCTGCAGGAAAGATATTTACTTAAAAATAGGGATCTGTATCATGTGTTTGTAGACCTCGAGAAGGCCTTTGATAGGGTGCCCAGAGATTTTTTTTTTTTTTTTTTTTTTGGCCTACGTGAGTGAAGGACACAAAAGGCAGAACTGCCTGTGGCAAGTGCCTCCTTCAGAGTTGAAAGGGTGACAGGGCCAAAACCAAGGGACGTTCGAGCCAAAATGTCTGGACACGCAGAGTTTGAAGCAATTTAAGTCATAGGAAGAGGGAAAGACTTGCAGTGGGCTATGAGAAAAGTTGGCATAAAGGAGTGGCTGGTGTGGGAGATAATGAATATGGACAAAGAGCCACGAATGGCAGTGAAGGTGAAAGGTGTACTGAGTGAGGAGGTTACAATTCGCGTCGGAGTCCACCAGGGCTCTCTGTTAAGCCCTCTTCTCTTCGTTATGGTTCTGTAAGCACTATTTGGTGATGTCAGAGCTGGGCTCCCGTGGGAAATGTTTTACACCGATGACCTATAAGGCAACTATTGTTTTTGTTGTTTTTTCTATGTGAGTGAGGGAGGCAAAAGGAAGACCTGCCTGTAGCGAGAGCCTCCTCCAGAGTTGAAAGAGTGACAGGGCAAAAAACAAGGGACGTTCGAGCCAAAATACCTGGGCACAAAGAGTTTGAAACAATTTAAGTCATAGGAAGGAGGAAAGACTGATTCTGGGAGAAAGTTCCAGAGCTCAGATGTTGAATAGAAGAAAGACTGAGAGTAACATTTCACTCTTGGGTTGGAGAGTTGCACAGGCTAAGCGTGGGTTTGTGTTGCAAGATGGGTACCACGTACCCTACGTAGAGGAGGTGGTATACACTGGGAGAGCTATGAGGAACACTGATTATTGTAGTAGCGATAGAATAGCGAGAGAGATGCAACATTACGGCGAAGAGAGTGACATTGCAGAGTTGGTGAGTGGACGGGACTTAATGATACGAAATGCCTTCCTTTCTACTTTATCTAGGAGTGCGGTGTAAGAGGATCTACCTCACACATATGAACAATACTCAATACAAGGACGCACTGTGCCCTTGTACAGAGCAAGAAGGTGTGTAGGGGTAAAAAAACTTGAGGCGATTGAGCACACCCAGCTTCTGGGAGGCTGCTTTAGCAAGACTGGTAATATGGTCCTTCCAAGTAAGAGCACAAGAAAAAGAGACACCAAGAATATTGAGAGAAGATTAAGGATTGATTTTTGCTTTGTTGAAAGATAAGGGATAGTCCTCTGGGAGTTCCGGACAGGTAGATAGATGGAAAAATTGGGTTTTGGAAGCATTAAAGGCAACAAGGTTTTCACTGCCCCAATTGGAAATAGTAGTTAAATCAGAAGATAAGAGTTGCATGGCTTCATTACAAGTTTGTTTTTGAGGGATTGCTGGCTGGGGCATTCTGGAAAACTAATTGAGTAGTGTAATGTAGAGTCGTCGTCTGCGTATCAATGTATGGGACTGGAGGTACAGTTGAGATCATTTATGAAAATTAGAAAGAGAATGGGAGATAGGACAGAGCCCTGAGGAACACCGGAGTTGATAGGATGAGAAAGTGAGCGATAGCCGTCCACAACCGCAGCTATGGAACGGCCGGAAAGGAAATTAGAGACAAAGGTACAGATGGACGGATAGAAACCGAAGGAGGGTAGTTTAGAAATTAAAGATTTGTGCCAGACTCCATCAAAGGCCTTCGATATGTCTAGCGTAATAGAAAATGTCTCACCGAAGTCCCGAAAGGAGGATGACCAAGAGTTAGTAAGATGTGAAAGAAGATCACCAGTAGAGTGGCCCTTAAGGAAGCCATACTGGCGATCTGAGAGTAGATTATGGGAAGAGAAATGCTTAAGATATTTGGAAGCAAGAATAGTTTAAAAAACTTTAGAGATACAAAAGATGAGACCAATTTGGCAATAGTTGGAGGGTTGAGAGCGGTCACCCTTCTTTGGGACAGGTTGAATGAGAGCAAACTTCCAGCAAGAAGGGAAAACATTAGAGGAGAGACAGAGACAGATATTGTGCGGGATGTTGAGGCCAAGTTCAGAAGGTGGAGAGAGGGCATGGTAAGTAAAGGATTAATAGTAAACATAAATATAACTAGGGTTTTACACAGTAGATTAGGGTTTGGAGAGGTAGAAAAAGTAGTGCATACCCAAGCACAGTATGCAGAAAAGGGGTGGGAGCGAACTCAATACAGTGTAGCGTCTGCTGCTGCTGGGTACATCACAGGAAGAAGCGCTGCACTAGAGGGACCTCTACCGAGGAAGAAGTCCAAAGTTGAGAAATTTGTATGAGCTTGTATTCAATGACCAACTCCAGAGTGGTAACTTTGGCACTGAGATACCGGAGATGGTGGACAAGTTTTGCTACTTGGGAGATACCATCTCTGCCAGCGGTGGGGCTGAGGGCACCGCTATCGCCAGAATTAGATACGGCTCGGGAAAGTTCAGAGAACTGTTGAAACTACTTACTATGGACAGACACCCTCTCCCCTTAAAGGGAAAGGTGTACACTTCATGCATTAGAACTGCAATGACATGCATCTGAAACGTGGCCTGTCAAAGCGGATGATATCAACAGAATGGAACGTAACGAGATGAGAATGGTGAGATGGATGTGTGGGGCCAAACTGCAAGATAGGATATCTAGTGAAGAGCTGATTAGAAGATTAGGGGTCAAGAGTATCAATGATGAAATGCATACTAGCAGGCTTGGATGGTTTGGACATGTGGAGAGGATGGATGAACTAAGTTGGGTGAAAAGATGCAAGTCCATGAACGTGGAGGGAGCTACACCAAGGAGCAGAACAAGAACGACATGGATTCAGACCTTGCAGTCTGATCATGAATCAAAGAACCTGATAAATGAGGCAGCTCTGAACAGGGCTGCCAGGAACACCGCCATTAGGACGTGAGACCGGAACTGCACTTCATTGGAGCACTCGGTCTTAAAATGTATGTATGTACAGTATGTTAACCCTTATTTAGCGGCGAGCAACATAAGTCGAGTTAAATAAAGCTGGACTATGTGGCGGCGCTCGACATAGGTCGAGTGGCAATTTCAGCACGTAATGTGGCTGAGAGAGAGAGACAAGTGGTGGCAGGAGACTAGCGAGCGTATGACTGCTCCAGACCACCGCGGCGAACCTACTGACACAAATCTCAGCTCCCTCCTCCCTCTCTCACTCGCTACATACTCAATTATGTACTGAAAGTACCGAATTACCTGCTTTTTGCACTAGCGTTGCACGGTTATTGCAAGAAAACTATCCATCATACAAGGATCGTTATGGTGTCATTCGAAAGCTCTGTTTATGCCCTTTCAGGGATAGGTACTTGTTTTACGTTCTGGGTCTTATTTAGGCATGAAAATGATCACGTAAACAGCCCTATTTTGGCTAAAAACACCCCGCTGTGCGGTACACATAAATAAACCGCATAGGCCGCTCGTAAGGTGTTAATGAAAACGACAATCCAAGCTGGGTGTGCTCAACCGCCTTAGGGGGTTCTTTTCCCCTGCACAGCTTCTTGCTCTGTACAGGGGCATAGTGCGCCCTTGTATTGAGTATTGTTCACATGTGTGGGGAGGTTCCTCTCACACCGCTCTCCTAGACAAAGTTGAAAGGAAGGCCTTTCGTATCATTAACTCCCGTCCACTCACCAACTCTCTGCAATCTCTCTCTCTCCGCCGCAATGTTGCATCTCTCTCGCTATTCGCTACTATATAATCAGTGTTCCTCAGAGCTATCCCAGTGCATACCACCTCCTTACGTAGGGCACGTGGTACCCGTCTTGCAACTCAATCCCCCCCCTACTCTGTGCAACTCTCCAACCCAAGAGTGAAACGTTACTCTCAAACTTTCTTCTACTCAACATCTGAGCTCTGGAACTCTCTCCCAGAATCAGTCTTTCCCTCTTCCTATGACTTAAATTGCTTCAAACTCCGTGTGTCCAGGCATTTTGGCTCGAACGTCCCTTGATTTTGGCCCTGTCACTCTTTCAACTATGGGGGAGGCACTCGCTATAGGCAGTTATGCCTTTTGCCTCACTCAATCACATAGAAAAAAAAAAAAAAAAAAAAAAATACAGTTGAGATAGCCTAAGTCTTAAAAACAAATGTATATTCATCATTAGGGTGATGAAATATTGGCTTTTAGAAGTTATATCAGGTTTTCGTAATATTCAATCATTTATATACAATACTCAATATATTAGGCAGACAACAATTGTAAACAGTTGCAGTATGTGAGGTCTTTCTCATATCTGAACAAATGTCCTTCATCGTAGGTATTCATATTATCACCAATCCACCAATTAACTTACAAACAAACCCAATTAATGATATCAATGAAACTTATGAATACATTTGGTACTCCAAGGACTTGAACCTAGGATACTCATACCGAAATTCCGCGCACTAACCATTACGCTATCAAGACCATATAGGTGTATGCACGAACTTACGATATATCAATTATCCATTCTCGAATACTGGATATTAATCTAAGTATGTACATATACCCATATACTGTTTATATATATATATAATTATATATATATACTGTATATATATACATTATACATATATATATATATATATATATATATATATATATATATATATATATATATATATATATACACATATTCCTGTATATATATACAGTATATACTGTATATATATAATTATATAGAAGGATAAGGATATATAAATTAAGATTACACTCAAAGGATTAAACGTTAATACGTTAGTATGTCAACTATTTTATTGTAAAATATATTTCTTAATCTACATCATATTTTCTAAAGTAAGCCAGAATTTAAAGATACGGTCGTCCATCACATTGACATTCATCCACAAGCCATCAGTCCATAATTACTTTCTTCTCATCAGCCTGGGTTAACTTTCTCCTGTCATGGTGTTCTTAATCCTGATTGTCATGTCCTGTATTCTGCTGACCTCTTTGGTGTTCATGACGTCTTCATTTTATTTTCGCTAGCATTACACAAATATATTCAGCATACAAAGTGTCTCTGGGAATCAAATGGGTACAAACTATTTCAACTAAGTCGCTGACTCCTACTGAACCTTTCATATATGTAATAATGTTTGTCTAATGAATCCCCCACACAAATAGGAAGAATCATCACACAAACTCGTTATAAATTTACTTTATATAACTGGGTAAATGTCACACAAATCCACTTTAATCTTCAGTGCTAATATTTATCCTGGAGCTGAGGACGTTCATCTGTATAGTGATGGGGGTAGTTAACCAAATACACACTGAACCGGACGTGCATTTACTCTCACTCATGATAACGTCAGGGAGTAGTACAAATAGATCTTCTCTCTCTCTCTCTCTCTCTCTCTCTCTCTCTCTCTCTAAATACGGCGAAGCTACATTTTTTAGCTATGCTATTAGCTACAGTTGGCTACATTAATGTACAATTACTGTGATTTTATGAATGGATGGATACATGTGTGACTGAATTATGAGTGTACTTTTTATGTAGTAGTAAATTAAGTTATGATTAATTAATAGTTATATTGCAAATTATCCTTGTAATTCAATTGTACTACTTATATGTCCATACATATAATCAAGGAGCGGGTGTGAACATTCTGTACATTTTGTGTGATTCACTTACAAATTGTGCAAATCTTAGAATATATAGAATAAGATGTTTCAGAGTTAGCAAACTCTGCTGGATCTCACAAAAAAAAAAAAAAAAAAAAAGCAATACAACAAATATATTGTATTATCGAAATCCAATTGTGTTCCTCCGCGACCCAACATGCTCTCCGTGGTTGGGAATTCTCTGGGGATATTTGTGTCTAGATTGTTTTGTATAATATGGCTATATTGTTTTCCTAGCAAATAATGATGTATATAGGCTGAATAACACCCGGAAAACAGCCAAGCTCAAACATACGCTATATACTATTAACACTTTCAGTACCGGTGCCGCCCTTTTAACTTTATTCTGGCTACTATTAGACGATTTTATTCAGCTTCAAATGTGCCTCGAGCAATTAACAGGGTTCGAACTATCTTACCTAACCCTTTTCACTACCACAGATCCTTCTTAAACTGCACATAATCGTCTAAATATAGCTAGAAAAATAAATAAAAGACGTTACCGGTACACGAGGGGTTATATACTGTATATGTATGTGTATATACAGGTATATATAAATGTATATATATACTATCTATCTATCTATCTATTGCCGGACGCCTTACTCCCCTTACGAGGGTGGCCATACACAGAATGCCCCCAAGCGGACCTATTCCCTGTGAGAGGGACAACCCGAGCCAGTTTAGTGAAGGACTTACAGGATTGACCACTCAATTTAGGATCCGTCCGACTCCGAGGCCCTCTGTGCATCTTGTTAGCACTATTTTTCTAGTGGTGTTCGGCTAATCCATCCACTAACCTGCCTTACCCTTAGGTAAGCAGTACGGATTTGTATCAGGTTTACTCCCCTAGACAGATTGCCAACCAAGGCTGACGAGTCCCATCCACCCGGATTTGTATAAGGTTGTCTCCCCTAGATGAGTTGCCGACCAAGGCTAACGAGTCCCATCCACCCGAATATATATATACTGTATAATTATATATATATATATATATATATATATATATATACTGTATATATATATATATATAATCCATTTCATACTAAATCGTACAACCCATTGTTCAGAGTACACACACAAGGCTATGCCAACACAACTGAGGTAAAATTTATTTCATCTAGCTCTCTAATAAATAATGAATGTGTGTGGTTCACTTGCGATGTGTTGTGCTCGTTATGATTGAACGTATGAGTTTGGAGATTAAAATTGTGGTTCATATGTATGTACAGTATGTTATATGTGGCCGTGTGTTTGAACCTCAAAGGTGGGGGTGCATGGGTTGAGATAAACTTGGACAAATAATCACCAACCTGCATATAATTATCTTGTAAAATGCAATGTCACTGAAATAATTATTACGAATGGTATAAAGGATTTTGCGGATCGTCTATACCAGGCCTGTGACGTCATAGTGACATCACACCAGTATCCTCATCCTGTGCTGGTTGGTGGACTTACACTCCTGTGACGTCACAGGCCCGGTATAGACGATCAACAAAATCCTTTATACCATGTTATTTATTATTTCAGTGCCATTGCATTTTGCAAGATAATTATGTGCAGGTTGGCGATTATCATTCCATGTTTATCTCAAGCCATGCACCCCCACCTTTAAAACTGACAGATGTCCAACCCAGCTGTTGTCTTTGTGGGCAGTCAGTGCTTGGCGTTATAAGTTTGAGGGTGTGGCAGCCCTAACCCTTTCATTGCGATAAGTTCTTAGGAAAGTATACGGTCTTACGGGGACATTTCTGTTATTTTCGGTCAATATACGTCACCATAGCGCCATATCAATAGCCCTGACGAAATTCAAACAAGTTCCATTGGAAAGATAACATTAATAATTCTCTCTATAATAGTCTACTTCCTTCATTTAGAGCTCTTATAGCCCTGACAATATTCAGCGAGACTTTCCTGTTTACAGGTAGCAGCAGGTACCTGATGCCAGTGTGTCTTCACTTTCTCCTCCTTCTTTTGTATTTTCACTCAAAGGAGTACAAAGGAGTACAAAGTACAAAGGAAATCAAGCAACAACAGATATAGTGACCCTTCTAGGTTGCTTGTCCTCCAAAACACTGAGGATCAAGTGTCCAAACAGTGGTTTAGAGTGGGTAAGGGAACATTGGAAAGGGAATTACTGCCCTGGAACTAATGTCCGTGGTAGGATTAGGAAGTTAGTAGAGGACAGATGGGTTAGTAACTGAGGGGGGGATAAAATAAAGTTATTCATTTACAAACGCAGTCAGTCGCGAGATATTTGTCTAGGCGGAGTTTAAATGAATCAACGGTGCAGCAGTCTATAACGTTTCGGGGAAGCCCATTCCACAAGTTAACAACTCGATTGAAGAAGAAATTCTCAGATTTGTGCGAGTTAAAAGATATACCAATAATTTTGCAACCGTTTCCCTGCGTGTAATTAGATTGGTCGATAGTGAAGTACTTACTACAGTTCATATTGTCGATGCCTTTGATGATTTTGAACACTTGAATTAAGTCACCTCTTAATCTGCGCTGGGTTAAAGGAAATAGATTTAATTCTCTAAGACGCTCTTCGTATGGTTTGTTCTTTAGGCTAGGTATCATTTTGGTAACTCTACGTTGAACTCGTTCTAGCTTGTTTATATCTTTTTGGTAATAAGGGCACCAGGATTGAACGCAGTATTCCAGAAGAGGGCGGACTAAGGAATTGTAAAGGGTTAGGATAACTTCTTTGGATTTATGCTCAAATGACCTGCCTATAAAGCCAATTATTTTGTTTGCCTTCTTAACAACTTCTGAACATTGTTGACTCGGTTTTAGGTTACTCGATATTGTTACTCCCAGATCGGTTTCTCTGTTTACATTCTTAAGCTGAGTGCCATTCATCGAATAGTTTGCTTTCTCATTTAGGTATCCGATATGTAGTACTTTACATTTATCCGCATTGAAACTCATTTGCCAAATTTGGGCCCAACATGACAATTTATCTAGATTGTGTTGCATATCGTCAACTTGTTCTTTTGAGAGTACGCTATTTGCAATTTTTGTATCGTCAGCAAATTTTGAGATTGTACAGGTGAGACCATCATCTATGTTGTTGATGTAAATAAGAAAGATAATTGGTCCTAGTACCGATCCCTGGGGTACCCCGCTACTTACATTGGTCCATTTAGATGCCTTACCGTTTATGACTACTCTTTGCTTTCTGTTGCTGAGCCAATTTTCTATCCATTTCAACACACCGTCTTGTATTCCATGCGCTTTTAGTTTTAGCAGTAAACGTTTGTGGGGAACTTTGTCAAAGGCCTTTTGAAAATCAAGGTATATAATATCTACAGCTTTACTCTCATCGTAGAGGTTGAGGATATCATGGAAGAAGTCTAAGAGGTTTGTTAAACAGGAACATTTTTTACGAAAGCCGTGTTGAGTATCTTTAAGTATGTTATTTTCCTCTATGTGATTTACGAGTCTGTCTCGTATGACTATTTCTAGCATTTTACATACAACTGAGGTTAAGCTAATTGGACGATAGTTACTGGGTAGGGATTTGCTGCCTTTTTTAATATCGGTGTTATGTTGGCTAGCTTCCACTGATCAGGCATAGTTCCAGACTGCAAGGATTTATTGAATAGTAATGTCAGTGGTTTGGAGAGCTCATCCTTAGCTTCCTTTAGAACTCTAGGCGAGATTGTATCAGGTCCAGGCGTTTTATTTACCTTGAGTTTATCTAAACAATTCAATACTTCTCTCTCTGTAACGGTGATATTGCTTAGAACATCTGAATTATCAATCTGAATCGGCGATGGTGTAGGGATATCACTGAGGTCTTCTGTTGTAAAAACTGATGCAAAGAAGGTATTGAGGGCATTACTCATTTGTACTTCGTCTTTGGTGTATTCTCCATTTTCATCGACTAACGGTCCAACAGTTGAAGTAACTACTTTTTCTTTCTGATATAACTATAGAATTCTTTCGGGTTTGTTTGACTTTTGATTCGCAATATGTAACTCTAAGGTCTTTTTACTTTGCTTAATTAACTTTTTGGCTTTGCGTCGTAGCTCTACAAATTTCACCTGTTCTTCGTCATTTTGTGAGGATTTTAATCTATCATTAGCAAACTTTTTAGCAAGCAGGCAGTTTGAAATATCTTTATTCCACCATTTGGGCTTATTATTATGGCCTGGACGCCGTATTTTCGATGGTATGCAGTCTTGCACTGCTTTTAGGTAAGTGGTTTCGAATAACTTCCAAGAAGTATTTATGTCGTTATTGTTAATTAAAAAGCTCCAGTCAGTTTCTTTAAACATAGCTCTAAGTTTATGGAAGTTTGCTTTCTTGAAATTAGGGACTTTTTCGATACTAGTATTTGGTTCGTTATTAGTAAACTTTAAAGTGAAAGTTATCGTACGATGGTCGCTGTTACTGAATTCATCACCAACATATCACTCCTGTGATAACTCAATTAAATAAACCGCAATTTTATCAAGTTTTGTGTTTAGAAGACTGTATGACTTATGGCCTGTAACATGAAATGAACCTCACATTCATACCTAGTATATAGCTGTCACAAGTCGCCTACATATAGAAGTGGACCTGATTTCCATGAATTTCAGCATCTAAAAGACCTCTTGCTTTTGGCATAGACCCTTTCACAACCGATGCTTGGAGCAAACTGATATTAGTATGGGAGGGGTGCTTAGAAGGTTAAGGAAGATCCTAGCAACAAACAGAGCAGATCGGTGATACCAATTCAACCAGTAATACCAAAACATATTGGCATGTCGCCCGCAGTATGGGGCCTTTTTACATAAGATATACAAGTACATCGACAACAGTGCCTCTGCATATGGGAGTATTAGCCTCCTTAATACTACTAAAGAATTTGTATCTTCTGACGACTAAGTGTTTATTTATATTTGATTATTTTCAGTGAAAACAGGTTAAAAGAAATATTAAATTGCAGTATAATAGCAATTAAGCAATGCGGGGTACCTTTGCAATCAGGTCCGACAACTTGTGTGAACTAGGTGAGGACTTGGTCAAACCAGGGGCAAGCTGCTCTAGGACAGCTTGCAAAGGTGTTAATAGTAAATAGCTTTACGTTAATTTAAAGTGATGAGAAATAATAATTATCATCTCATCACATCAAATTAAAGTAAAAGTTATTAATTAAATCATTCACTAACTCAATATGCCAATTAATCAGTTTAAAGTAATTAAGTCATTAGCTGTAATTACATCAGTATAATAAATAAATAAATAATGCAGTGATCTAAATACATAAGCCATATTTATGACTACGTAATGATTATGGTACATTAAGAATGACAGCTAGCTACACCTCCTTAGTCTAGGACAGGCAGGAGAGAAGTGAAGTTGAAATTAGGTGAGTGAGCCGAAGTGAAGTAGGTGGCGCCACCGCTGTGATTTGGTCAGGTGTGTTCAAGTGACTTAATTTCATTTTCGCCCAGTGATAATTAAATGAAATCACTTCAAACCAAGTTGTGTGGGGGTTCTTGTAAAAATCCCTGTATGATATCCTGAAATATGGATCCTACGACTTGTGTATAACTTGAAACACATTCTCCAAGTAGGATTTTCTTTCTCATTAATGGGGAGGCAGACCCTTTCACCCCCAATTCACCCTGTATAAGAGATTTTGTTTCTGGCATTATACCATCTTATTACCAATGGAAATACTAAGATTCGCTGAAAAAAATCAGTTCTCTAAGTGCGTGCGCGTGCGCATGTGCGCAGAATTTCATTGAAATATATGAAAAATCATCTAGTCATTGAAAAATTTTCAAATTTCCTAAAAAAAAAAAATCTGGCGTATCCTACAAGCATCCCCTACAAGAAAATGATCTAGTTTTCTCATATTGAATAATAGAAGGGGCTGAAAAAAATATATAATATATCTATATTTTTTGGTAGCCCAAATTTCGACATGAAAAATGTCGAATCTTGGAAATAATGGGAGATAATGCCATTATCTAATAATTTTACAGTTGCTATATAGTCCTATATGTAGTGTGTAGAAGGGGAACGAAATAGAGCAATATACAAAAAAGTAGATGCTCTTGGAGTTGCCAATATATGATCTCTGGTAATCGCAAAACATTTAACTCTTTATTGGCGGCGCGCAACTTATGTCGTGTGAAAGAAATTTGGACTAAGTGGCGGTTCACAACTTATGTCGTGTGCCATTTTCAGCACGTAATGTTGCAGAGAGACAGAGCTGAGCGGTGTGAGGAGCGTAGTAAGGCTATGACCGTCGCACACCACCGCGGTGGGCCAACTGAAGTGAAAACCACCCTTCCTTCCCCCCTCACACTCGCTACACAGGGAATTATGTAGGGAAAGTACCTAATTACATGGTTTTTGCACTCGTGTTGCGCGATAGTTGCAAGAAAACTAGCGGTCGTAAGGATGGTTGGGGTGTCATTGGAAAAGTTTATGCCCTTTCAGGGATAGATACTTGTTTTACGCTCTGGGTCTTATTTAGCCATGACAATGATCACGTAAACAACCCTATTTAGGGTAAAAACACCCCGCTGGGCGGTACATATAAATTACCGCCTAGGCCGCTCGTTAGGTGTTAAATTCATACTTAAATGGTGAAAAGTATGGTCGAAAATAACTAAGTTACCCCTACTATATAGGTTTTCTAATACCAAGCTCTTAGAGAAAACATAGTTATATTGATTACTGATGTAAAACATCTTGCAACCTTGGGTCAATAGATGACTTTCACAAGTGTTTCATATAAATCCATTATATTGGTGGCCATGGGGCTAGGGATGTCATATGGGTGTTTATGCCCTTCATATGATAGTTTATATTGCTTACAGAAGCCTTTTAGACAAAAAAAAACAAAACAAAAAAATGGCTGAGGGTAAAAAATTGCATTGGTTCGGGGGTGTGGTTGAACCCCCGTCCGGGGGTGTTATGGATGCGATATGTTTTTTTTTGCCCTCCTATGCTATTCTCCTATGTTGAAATAAGCATTTTAGAAAAAGAACAACAAATTTGAAACTTTGACTTTCGGGCCTCATCCAAGGTTCAGCCTCCCCTTTTAACACCTTACGAGCGGCCTATGCGGTTTATTTATGTGTACCGCACAGCGGGGTGTTTTTAGCCAAAATAGGGCTGTTTACGTGATCATTTTCATGCCTAAATAAGACCCAGAACGTAAAACAAGTACCTATCCCTGAAAGGGCATAAACAGAGCTTTCGAATGACACCATAACGATCCTTGTATGATGGATAGTTTTCTTGCAATAACCGTGCAACGCGAGTGCAAAAAGCAGGTAATTCGGTACTTTCAGTACATAATTGAGTATGTAGCGAGTGAGAGAGGGAGGAGGGAGCTGAGATTTGTGTCAGTAGGTTCGCCGCGGTGGTCTGGAGCAGTCATACGCTCGCTAGTCTCCTGCCACCACTTGTCTCTCTCTCTCAGCCACATTACGTGCTGAAATTGCCACTCGAGTTATGTCGAGCGCCGCCACATAGTCCAGCTTTATTTAACTCGACTTATGTTGCTCGCCGCTAATTATGGGTTAAATATATATATATGTGTGTGTGTGTGTCGCTTCCTTCTTTGTGATTTTGGGTAACAAAACAAAAAGACAGGCATGTTGCCATGGGACTATAGTGTTGGATGTCCTTGAAAATATGTTGTATTTTCATTCCTCCGCTTGTCTTTACATTCTCAATACTCAAACCGTCCTTCCTCCATCGATCTGTTTTCCTTTCCCCCGTACCTGATCCTCATGCATATATATATATATATATTATATCGTGCAGTTGTCCGCCAGGGTATCTTATTTTCATTAAAAATAAGGTTACTAGGAAAAGAAGCATCCCCATTTTGATCAATTTATTTTCAAACTTGCAATATTTCGGACGGTCGTCCATCACCAGGCTACACACGTGATCCTATAAATGAAGGAATACACATATTTTTAACCCTTAACCATCGGCGCGCAACATATGTCGAGTTAAAGAAAACGTGCCCATATGCGGGCCTCGACAGATGTCGAGTGCAATTTTTAGCACGTAATGTGCTGTGAGAGAGTGCTGAGCGGTGCGAGGAGCATAGATTCCCTCCTGACCGCTCGCCACCACCGCCGTGGGTCGACTGAAATTTATTACACCCTCCTCCACCCTCTCTCACTCGCTACACAGGGAATTATGTAAGGAAATTACCTTATTTTTAGGGTTTTTGCACTCGTGTTGCACGATCGTTGCAAGAGAACCAGTGGTCGTAGAAAGATGGTTCGGGTGTCATTGGAAAGCTCTGTTTATGCCCTTTCAGGGATAGATACTTGTATTACGCTCTGGGTCTTGTTTATGCATGAAAAAGTGCACGGAAACAACCCCCTTTTAGGGTAAAACCGACCCACCCGCTCGTAATGTGTTAAATTCAGCATAGGAAGGATCTAAAATTTATCTATTAAAATATTTAACACAAACTTACGAAAGAAGGTTATATAAAAGGTAACTATAAATGAATGAATGAATACACAGATTTCTAAATTCAGCATAGGAAGGATCTAAAATTGATCTATTTAAATATTTAACAAACTTACGAAAGAAGGTTATATAAAAGGTAACTGACAAAGTTAAAGTTCTCATATTTTTGTAAAATTTCTTAATAACTTTAACTTTGTCAGTTATATACCTTTTATATAACCTTCTTTGTCAGTTATATACCTTTTATATAACCTTCTTTAACTTTGTCAGTTATATACCTTTTATATAACCTTCTTTGGTAAGTTTGTGTTAAATATTTAAATAGATACATTTTAGAAGGCCTTAAGGGAAGTATTTGTTATTTATTCCTGGCCCCCTTCTCTTTCACGGTTAGCCAATTAGTTATGAGATTTTTAGACGTTCGACCCATTCGTTTGGCGATTTTAAGACCTTTCACCCTACCTAAGTGTCGATTTTTCCCTGGCGAGCTATACTGAGCCTGTAATTTAAGAAGAACCAGCCTTCGGTCAGGAAAATGTTCTCCCGAAAAATGTACACATTTATCTCGAAGGGGGATCTTGAGGGTATATATTGTTTTTATTTTTGTTTTAGCTTGATGGAGATCTAGGGAGCAAACGAACACAAATATATATACCGGTAATAATATACTACACATAAATAATTGATCGTCCCCTAAAGGATATGACTGCAGATGAAATAGAAATAGAGCTGCTAGGTGATGCTGGCGAAGGGCTGACGAATGAAAATTTACAAGAAATCATCAGAGTGCAGGAAGAAGATGAAACTAAAGTGACAGACGGAACACGAAGAACCGGAGCCTTTCGACTTAGAATTTATTTACAAACAACTGAGAATCATCCAAGATGTGGGAAATAGGTTGGTGGAATATGGCTTATCTACGAAGCGTACCCTAATCATGAAAAGCCGAAACTGAAGCTACCATCAAACCATACATAGATTTAAAGAACCAGCTTAAGCGGCAACAAACACATAGCACCGGCTTTTTTTATCTTTCTCTCCTTTCTCTCTTTCCCTGGCTTGTATCCATTCGGCCCCATTCAGCCAACTGCTTTAAGACGTTTATCCCCATCCAGGTGTCGATTTCTTCCTGGCGAGCGATAGCGAGCCAGCATTGTATGGAGAAATTCCGGCTTTGTCGGAGAAATATTTCTATCGAAAAATGTATAAATTTAGCTTGCTATCAAAACAAAAATATATATATGCTGGCTCGCTACCGCTCGCCAGGAAAATATTGACGCCTGGATGAAGGTAAACGTCTTACTACAGTAGGCTGAATGGGGCCGAATGGATACAAGTCAAAGTGAGAGGGAGAGAAAGAGAAAAAAAAGCGAGGTGCGCTCCCTTAATACAAGATCAAGCCCAGCTGCTCAACCTAAACCGCCTCACCTACCTCATCTGACATAGATGAGCTCGATGACCCTCCCCCCTTCTCCCCTGGGGCCAACGTGGACGAGGACGACGCACTATAAACATCAACATAATATTATATCATAATTCATCATACTTTAAATCAATTTTCATTAATTAATCTTCCTACAGGAAGAGTGAATTAATGAAAATTAAAGTTAATTGTTCTACAATTACAACATTAACTACTAATCTTCCATTGATAGAATAGTGTTCTTTATTTGTTTGTTTACCTACATTACTTGCCTTAATTTATTTGTGATACACTATTCATTGTAATTAATCATCCACAATCATTGAACTGTTATGTACAGTTGACTCGATTAATTCGCGGAGACAGATAGATAAGTATGTACAAAGAGAGAGATGTTATTTGATTTGGCAATAACTACAGTGCTTCGGAACCGCAACAGTTATCGTACCGAATTGTATGATGTAATTTACCTTTCTAGGTGCATGAAGTAAATCGGTCCATAATATTTAATATAGTAAAGTTAGTAAACATAAGGAGAACGCAACAAAATAATGGTTTAAATATATATACCTAAGTCGGAATTCAAGCAAGTTGAGGTTATGACTTGGAGCATAGAGAGTAGGAGGTGAGAAGGGTGGGGAAGTGGGGGAGGGAGTGACGGACCTAGTGGGGAGTGAGAGGAGAGGGAAAGGCAAGGTAAGGGGGATTGGTGGATGTGTGGCAGAGGTAGGGAGGGAGGGGGGAGGGTAGCGGTATAGGAGTAAAGGGAGGAAGGCACGGACAAAAAGTAAGAAGGGAGTGCTAGGAGAGAATAAATGTTAAGGGGGATGGAAAAATGGGTAGAAAATGTGATGTTGGTGGGGTAGAAAATAAGTCCGGAAATAGTAACAGGCTGGGACACGTAAAATGGAGCTGGAGGGAAGGTTAATATAATACTATACGAACATTGGCCAATTAAGGGGAGACTGACCGTTTGTTTGGTCTATTAACTCCTTAAGAGCGGGTGGTGGAGTATATTTCACTGTGCCGCCCAGCGTTTTTTTTTACCATAAATGGGGTTGTTTCCGTGCTCTTTTTCATGCATAAACAAGACCCAGAGCGTAATACAAGTATGTATCTCTGAAAGGGCGTAAATTGAGCTTTCCAATGACACCCGAACCATCCTTCTACGATCACTGGTTGTCTTGCAACGATTGTGCAACCGAAGGACAACATCGCTAAAATACGGTAATTTCTTTATATAATTACGTATGTAGCGAGGGAGTGAGGGTGGATGTAAGTGGAGTACATCTCAGTTGGTCCACGGCGGCCGTGGCGAGAGGTTATGAAGTAACCCATGCTCCTCCCGTCGCTCATCTCTCTCTCGGAGCCAATATTGCGCCAAAATTGCACACAGACTTAAGTCGGGCCCCGCCACATAGTCCAAATTTTTCAATACGGACTTAAGTCGGGCCCCGATAGGCAAGGGTTAATTCAAATATTCATATATTTTTTGTTTCTTCCCTAGACCTCCATCAAGCTTAGAAAAACACACCCTAGACCCCCCTTCAAGATAAATTTATAAATTTTTCGGTAGAGAAATGTCTCGGCCGAAGGTCGGTTCCTCTTAATATTGCAGGCTCGCTTTCGTTCGCCAGGAAATAATCGACACCTAAATGGCACGAAAGGTCTTAGCATTGACAACACAATGGGGCGAAAGGTGTTAAAATCGCCAAACTAATGGGCCAAACGTCTTATAATCTCAAAACTAGTGGGGCAAAACATTAGGGAGAAGGGGGTCCATGAAAACGGTCTTCCTCCCCTTAAGGAGAGGCTGACCTTTAATCCCCCCATTCACCCTGTATAAGAGATTGTGTTTCTGGCAGTATACCATTGTAATACCAATGGAAATACTAAGACTCGCTGAAAAAATAATTATTCTAGCGAATTTTCGCATTATATTAAACAAAAATTGTAGATTCATTCAAATGTCGCGCAATGTTGTTATGGCGTATCCTACAATCATCACCTACAACTTACCATGCTCGTTTTCCCATATTGAATAAGACAAGGTGCTGAAAAATATAAATAAAATATACATATACAGGGTGTCCCAGGAGGAAAGGGCATAACTTTGGGAAATTGTAAAACAAAATATTCTTACCCTAAAATGTTCTATAAGTAATACTCCAAATATCAACCAGTAAAGATATATTGCATGTTGAAAATGGCATTTTTTCAGTATTTCCCCATAAGGGTGGCCTAGCTGTCCTAGTACCTACGCCACCTCCATCTAACTGCAATTATTGTACATGTTATTGTAAAGCTAGTATATAATTCTGTAAGTTGCATAATGATTATAGATATATTAGCTCACTTTGGACCAGTTGGAAACTATCTGACATGGAATAGTCCATTACAGTGATGCAGGGGAGGAAACTACATACAACCTTCAATATTTTTTAACAGTTGAGATTTGGACTTTCTGTAATAGAATATTTAAGGCTTAGAATACCTTGTTTTATCATTTCCCAAAGTTATGCCCTTTCCTCCTGGGACACCCTGTATATACATTGTTGGAGCAATATTCAACATTAAATATTTCGAGACAGCCAATATATCCGAGTATCAGTCATGTTGTGCACTCTAGTATACTCCAGTATACTACCACTCTAGTATACTCCAGTATACTCCCACTCTAGTATACTCCAGTATACTACCACTCTAGTATACTCCAGTATACTCCCACTCTAGTATACTCCAGTATACTACCACTCTAGTATACTCCAGTATACTACCACTCTAGTATACTCCAGTATACTCCCACTCTAGTATACTCCAGTATACTACCACTCTAGTATACTCCAGTATACTCCCACTCTAGTATACTCCAGTATACTCCCACTCTAGTATACTCCAGTATACTACCACTCTAGTATACTCCAGTATACTCCCACTCTAGTATACTCCAGTATACTACCACTCTAGTATACTCCAGTATACTACCACTCTAGTATACTCCAGTATACTCCCACTCTAGTATACTCCAGTATACTACCACTCTAGTATACTCCAGTATACTACCACTCTAGTATACTCCAGTATACTCCCACTCTAGTATACTCCAGTATACTACCACTCTAGTATACTCCAGTATACTACCACTCTAGTATACTCCAGTATACTCCCACTCTAGTATACTCCAGTATACTACCACTCTAGTATACTCCAGTATACTCCCACTCTAGTATACTCCAGTATACTACCACTCTAGTATACTCCAGTATACTACCACTCTAGTATACTCCAGTATACTCCCACTCTAGTATACTCCAGTATACTCCCACTCTAGTATACTCCAGTATACTACCACTCTAGTATACTCCAGTATACTACCACTCTAGTATACTCCAGTATACTCCCACTCTAGTATACTCCAGTATACTCCCACTCTAGTATACTCCAGTATACTACCACTCTAGTATACTCCAGTATACTCCCACTCTAGTATACTCCAGTATACTCCCACTCTAGTATACTCCAGTATACTCCCACATATATTGTATGCAAGGGGAACGAAGCAGAGCAATATATAAATTACTAGATACACTTTGAAGTAGTACTGTGGGAAATTACATTTTAAATATTTGTGTGAATACAAGGTGACCTATGAAATCTTCCATAGTTACACGGTTTAGGCCTGTGCAAGTGCATTTTCTCTGTGTAAGTGCAAGAAAAACGGGGTTTTGGTTTATATTTGATGGTAAACCATGATTTGTTATACCTTTTTTCCCAGATATATACACATATATCGGATTGGGGGTGGGGGGGGGGGAGATGTCCTATGGGTTTTTATGCCCTCCTATGCTAGTCTCCTATGTTTAGAGAACCATTTTAGAACAATTTAAAAAATGGACAAAAAACGGTCAGCCGCTCCTTAAGTTTTGAGTATTGAATGTCAAATAGAGGTTCAGTTATGGTGCAACTTATAATTCTTCAGCCAATATAACAAGAGATTCACTGTTCGTGGTAAACACGTTTATAACAAACAAAAACGTAACTTCAATTTTACTTATTATAATAGATTATGTTCCAAAGTCATATTTAATGTCGCGTTTGAAGTAATACTTTTGTTGTCCATTTATTTAACTCGTGCAGTACCAGGCACGTCCTTTTCATCATATTCTGTCAACTATTAGACCGTTTTATTCAGCTTTGGAAGGATGTCTACCCGTTAAAACATTACAGACTATCTCAATTAATCCTTTTAGCTACCATATAATCCTTCCTAAGCTTCATCAAATCGTCTAAATGAAATACAAACAAAAAAACGTCGCCGGTACTGTAAGGGTTAATATAGCTACACAATCTTAGTTAACAAATACCGGCATATTTGAGTCTGGTAAAACACAGGATTTATATCACACACACACACACACACACACACACACACACACACACAAACACACACACACACATACACAAGGCGAGATGGGTATCATATGGTTCACCTAAGCTGATGGCTACCTAAGCCTTCGGGCGAGATGGTACCGTCTCTAGTGAGAATGGTACCATACAGATCCACCCTAAGCCTTCGTTTCCGATGTCGCCAATTGGCTAAAAATACAGACTACACACACATCCACAGCCATTCCAACGATACATAAAACACCTACACATATAGGAGGCGGGAAATAACGAGCATGCTCACTCCCGCAATACAACTAGAGTAAGTACAACTAGAGTAAGTACACACACACACACGCATAAACCCAAATGTTGGCGTTATAAATCTGTTTTTCCCGAACTTTCTTAAGTTCATTATCTTGGTGGTGTTTTCTATCAACTTGCATTATGTATTAGTTTACTTCCTGTTTTGTTATTTGTAATAGAAAGTGACTTTATAAGATTATATATTTTGCAATTGGTCATTTTGTTATCCGTTAGTATAATCTAGGGAAATGTATGGGTCAATGAGTAGTGAATTTGGGTACTAGGTGTTGGGAAGCAGTTTAACTTCAACTATTATCATAAGGCAAATTGCTGTTAATAAAAGGTAAATGTAGCTGCAACTCCAGCCTTTGACAGACAACGAACTAGACATTTGTGTTTTATCATACAGAAGTGTTTCATAAATAATGACCATGTGTCTGTCTGTCTGTCTGCCTATCATTAAATTTGTGTCTATCTGTCTATCAATGCTTCCTCGTAGTGAAGTGGTATTAGCTCGCCCTAAATATGCGATATGTTTATATTAGTGATATAATAAAAACAAAGAATGATATCTCTTATACATCCACCCATCAAGATATATTTATTTTACCGGTATGCCTTATTTTACCGCTATTTATTTTCGCTTATGGTCTGTATCTAAAGTTATTGTCTCGTTAAATTATTCATAGGCTCATTTTCACACAATTGGTTAACATATAAACATGGGAGTCTACAGAGAGCCGATTGGCCTACACAAACCAGACTCCTTTGACACCCAACCCGTCTCGTCCATGTGACTAACTAATTATATCTTGAACCTCTCTATCATTCCTGATCCTACTATAACACTCGGTAGCCTATTCCACATATCTACAACTCTGTTACCAAACCAGTATTAGCCTATATCCTTTCTGAAACGAAAGTTATTCAATTTGAAACCATTTGTTCTAATTTTCTCGCTATCACTGAGCTTCAGTACATCTTTCATGTCCCTTTTATTTGTCCTACTTACCAACTTGAACACTTATCATATTCTCTCTAACTCTGCATTCCTCAAACGAATGTAAGCCTAATTTCTTCAACTTTTCTTTATATGTACGATTTCTAATATTATGGATAATTTTGAACTATCCAAGGAATCTATGTCTATTATGTAATAAGGACACTATTTATTCAGATACTAAAATCCTTATGAAAATGGGACCGTGAACCGAACATAAATGCTCTATATAAAAATAAAAAACATTAATAAAAAACAAACAAAGCTTATTAACATATCTTCAGAGAGAGAGAGAGAGAGAGAGAGAGAGAGAGAGAGAGAGAGAGAGAGAGAGAGAGAGAGAGAGAGAGAGAGAAAAGAAAGGATGCCAATCTTCTAGTGAATAATGGCAATGGGTGGAATGAAAGTAGAATACAATTGTAAATTCCTTCCGAGATCGTTATTCAGTGTTTAACTGCTGTATATTTTACTTACAATTGCCCCTTGACAATTCACTTCACATTCCTTTGCAGTGTTATAATACAAATAATTTAATGCTTAGGCATAATCTTTCGTAGCCGAATAATATATGTTGTAAACTGTACTCGTATCATACTGGCCTGCCGGAAAGTGCAAACCATATGTTGGGCAGATTAGAGGGGGTAAGCGGATGGGGTACTGTCTTGGAAAGATAAAGGGCACAGATAAGAGGGGTATGAATGGGAAGGGATGGTGATGGGGGAAAATAAAGGAGATGTGCGGTACGAAGGAAGGAATGGGAGGGAGGGCGATGCAAAGTGAATTGTTGTAAAACTCTCATGTTTGTGGTTGGGTTGGCGGGTGGGGGTGGATTAAGTATAGTACGTTTGGCAAACCAATAACCTGCAGTGTTAGAAGACTACTAATTTCAACTTATGAGGGTTGTCTCCGTGAATTAATCGAGGGGAGGATTAGGGCTCAGGGGTAGAGGACGAAAGACAGAAGGACACAAGTATAACGAAACACTAGTAAATGCCAGTACCAATTGTTTACATTTATACAGTATTACTATTACTATTATTAGATACACCTGTATTGAATAATGTATACTATTTAGGACTATTTGCATCCTTAATTATCATTATCATTATCGTTCAAGCAACAAAATCAATATCACTAAAGCGTAAGCCTATGTTCGGGTGGGAGGGGTAACTAATGTCAGGCTCACGGATTTACGATGTTCCCGGGTGTCTCTGTTCCTTAACCCTCGTGAACATGAAGGGCTTACTGTATATATATATATATATATATATATATATACATATATATATATATATATATATATATATATATATATATATATACATATATACTGTTAAATATGCATAGCAGAATATATCTCAACAATGGTTACTGACGAGCTGGATCACCTGTTTTCCCCTCCTTAAGGCACCATCATATATTCATAAGGCAGGGTATAAACCATAAGAATTTTCTTGGAAAATGAAAAGTTCTATAAAAGTGTAAGTTCTAGTTTTGTTGTAGAAAGCGTTTAGTTTGTCTACAATGCTAAACCAATTATATATTATATTATTTTCGCTTAGCAGTGATAAGTTTCATTCAGTTCACAATCACTGCCTTACACTGACAAGCAAGTGTATTTGGTCCTTAACATTCATGGATCACTATTAACCCTATGAGTACAAGCGAAGTGTTATATTTTATTCCAGCTATTTATAGAAGATATTTTGAAGCTTAGAAAGGATCTGTGGTAGTTGTTGTTGTTGTTGCTGTTCCCCAGGCTGTCTGGCCGAACAGCCCCTAGGTCCTGAACAAGGCCAAGGCCTTAAACGAGCGGCCCCACAAAACCCTACTTGCTTACCACTAATAAAGCCCGGATGACTGAAGCCACTCCAAGGCAGGGAGCTGAGGAGGGTGCAGAAACGCCCGGGAAACCCAAGCCTTACCCAAGGCCCTGTGCCCCTCAGCAATTATGAAGGGAAAGTTAAGGGGCAAAGGAAAAATGTGACGCTTTGGCTCCCAATCTGCCAACCTCTAAGTTGGCAGTAGGGAGGTCAATCCACGGAAAAGACGCCGTCACTTGAGATCTAGAAAATATATAAGTAAAAGGAACAGTCAGAGTAAGCTATGGGTATGGCAGAGATCGCTCAGCTCTCACTCTGATAGACCAGCCCATCACCATCTGTGGTAGTTAAAAGGGTTGGTTGAAATAGTTTGAAGCGTTATAATGATTAAAGGTCCTTCCTAAGCTTAATATAATCGACTAATAGTTGCCAGATTATAATGCAAAGGATGTCCCTGGTACTGAATAGGTGAATTACCTTAATGCAAATACAACCTTCACTGGAAATGTTTTGCGTACATTAACCCTTTCAAGATCCAATACGCATTTATGTTCTGTTCTCTGGTAATTATTAGACGATTTTATTCAGATTAGGAATGGTATATGGAAATCAGAGGGTTGATTGAGATAGTCTTTACCCTTTTATTACCCAAAGATCCTTCCTGAGCTGCACAATATCGTCTAATGATAGCCAAAATAAACTGTTAAAACGCGTAAGAGCTTCAAGGGGTTAATTGGCATATATATATTTCTATAGACAGTTAGACATATTTGTACAATGAAAAATATGAGGATTCCACGATTTTTAATTGTATCTATCTATCTATTTATATATTTATTTAACCATTTACTTATTTATTGTATTTATTTTGTGAGTGACTGTAGCACATTCAATCTCTTGGAAGTTGAAGGGAGGCTGGCAGAGTGAGGTATTGATCCTCACACGTACTCTATTTCACACACACACACACACACACACACACACACACACACACACACACACACACACACACACACACACACACACACATAGTCTATACCCACACACCAAACACTGATTTGACACATTCACAGGCAGACAAACACATCCAAATACAGAGACACCTGCACATATATACCTTCATAATAATACACTCACACATTCCTTACCAATACTCTACCCACCAATACAGAGACCCCTGCACATATATACCTTCACAATAATACACTCACACATTCCTTACCAATACTCTACCCACCAATACAGAGACACCTGCACATATATACCTTCACAATAATACACTCACACACTCCTTACCAATACTCTACCCACCAATACAGAGACACCTGCACATATATACCTTCACAATAATACACTCACACACTCCTTACCAATACTCTACCCACCAATACAGAGACACATGCACATATATACCTTCACAATAATACACTCACACACTCCTTACCAATACTCTACCCACCAATACAGAGACACCTGCACATATATACCTTTACAATAATACACTCACACACTCCTTACCAATACTCTACCCACCAATACAGAGACACCTGCACATATATACCTTCACAATAATACACTCACACACTCCTTACCAATACTCTACCCACCAATACAGAGACACCTGCACATATATACCTTCACAATAATACGCTCACACACTCCTTACCAATACTCTACCCACCAATACAGAGACACCTGCACATATAATTATACCTTCACAATAATACACTCACACACTCCTGACCCATACCCTACCCACTAATTTGAGACATTCACAAACACGTCCAATCCGTCCATGTGATATATATACATTATAACAAATGTAAGGATATGATAAAGTTAAATTAGATAATCTTCACAGTCTTTCTTCTACTCAACTAGTGAACTCTGGAACTCTCTCCCTCTATCAATCTTTCCTTCATCCTGTGACTTAAACTGTTTTAATTACCTTCGTGTGTCCAGGTATTTTGACCCCAACGTCCTTTGAATTTACCTCTCTGTCACTCTTTGTTTTTTGGGGGAGATACTGGTTACACGCAGCCTGCCTTTTGTCTCATTCATACACATAGAACACAAATATAAATACAATCATGTGGGGTATATTGCCGGTGATTTACCTTTGATTGTTTAAACATTCATATCCTTATAATTAAAGGATCTATAACTACCAATATACCGTATATTTAAAACATAAATTATTATGAACACCTTAATCACTTTGTCTTACCTTAATATATGTACGGTGCTGACACATTCACACAGACATACACACATATGGTCACAATAATACACAAACACATAACAATACAAACACACACACTAAAATTGTACATGTTATATACATAAATGTCACAAACATTGACAGTCCTGTAATTAATACGGTATTTTACATTAATCGGTCACCATTAATATTAATTATTGTGTGCGGGATATTACAATGAAATCCAGGTGATAAAATAATATAGCCGAGTGTGATCCTCTGATAAGCGTCCTGCACAGTCACAGCCAAGCGGCCCGTGTACGGTAAATGGACTATCACATTAAAACCTTTGTTATCTACTTGTAATCTACAACTTAATTGTAAAAATATGTCTAAATAAGGTATGAAAAGGGTAATTGAAGTGTGCATAATCATTTACCCTCTAAAGATATATTGGTAGTGATAAACTCATCTAATATAAGTACAGTATACAGAAGAAATACATATCAACTAATCAAAGGAAGTTCGCTGTCAATACATCCAACTTTATTTGAATGACCTTTCTTATACCTTTGACTTCTTACAGTGTTCCTTCTGTTAATGTGTTGAGACGTTGTTGCTCTTTTATTGGCAACTATACTGAAGACATATTATCATAGGTCACATAGTGTTTATAAAAGTGTATTCCAGAAGCTGCCAGATTGGAGTTGCCGATAAGAGTTGAGATAAAACTGCATTCTTATGATACCACCGTTATTCCTCACTTAAAGTTGTACTTACGTTCCTGACAAAAAAATATATATATATTGTATTATACCAATTTAAGAACTCACGGACATCCTATTTCATCCTTCATTGTCTTATATGAATCGATCAAGAACATTTGGTTAAGTAAATATGTAAAGGGTAGACTTCTTGTATTCAATAGATTCCTAAATACAATGTATGAATATACCGTATATACAATATAGTAGAAATACAATGTATGAATATACCGTATATACAGTATAGTAGAAATACAATGTATGAATATACCGTATATACAGTATAGTAGCAATTATAAAGGTACATTCCAAGGATAATGGCATAGCCAGGGTCGCTTGAACGTATCGAACGATAAAAATATTTAAATAAGATATCACTTATCGATAGAAAAGTTGGTATATTAATTAATTGTTAATAGCTATTAAACAATCTTATGTTAGCTAGGAATAATGTTAACCCGCTGAGTGCCAGGTGCGTATATATACGGACTGGGGTGTTGTCATACCCAGTGCCAGGTGCGTTTATATACGGACTGGGCTGTTGTCATACCCAGTACCAGATCCGTATATATACGGACTCACCGAAAACAAATTGTAGCGCTGAAACTAGGTCACACACGCCTTCCATACTCATACCACAAGAACCCTAACCTTCATCCTTCTTGCCACCAATCACCCCCCCCCCCCCTCCCACCTCTCAAACATCATGTAAACGTCATGTAAATATAAGTGTATTAGAATTTAAGAATAACAATATATATATATATATATATATTATTTACCAAATATTTTATATTATAGGACTTTCTGACAATTCTTAGTGTGTGTAAGGGATAAAAGACAAGTCCAATGAATTTCAATTATAAATAATTGAAGATAATAGGACAGACAAATTCATGTGTGTGCGGCGTTATTTGAAGACCCGTAGAACATCGCCTACGTGTGTTTACCATCCCCTAACAATTGTGCATTGAAAAAGCCATAAACCATTCATACTCAATGTTGATATACTCCAAATGCACACAATGTGTGTTTGCAAAGAATATAATTAAATCCAATTTATTTTACAAAATGCATATTTATTTTTCTTTGCGTAACCATGGTGCTTCTCTTGTGCATACCTACATCACAACATTATGAGTGTGAACTAGAGCTAGTCCATACTCAACATAACACTACTTGAAATGCATGCATTCATCGAAACCAGATGGTGGGAGCACTTGAAAGTCGGCTGGAATAACCACAACAGGCGATAAAGTCTACAGTATTTACATTGACACTTTCAACTCTATAAATACAACATTGTCTATATATTTTTGGGCTAAAATGGACTAGGTGAGTACTTTTTGTACCACTATCCTTCCATTTTCATTCAACATGATAGATTTAGCCAATACAAATAATGGTAAACAGGCTGGCACTGGGGGTGACAGAAGGTCATTAATATGTCGGCACCCTGCGGGTTAAGGTTAGTACATCATAGCAGATCCATCAAAGACGTAATAGTGGTGGCGCCACACCAGCTAATTATGTGTGAGTATTTCTAAAGTTATTGTATTAACCAATGTCACACTTTTGTTTTTGCTTTTTTGTATATGTGTAAAACGGGGATAAAAAGAAAAGCTGCCTATAACGAGTTTACCCTCCCCCCCCCCCAAATTGAGAAAATGACAGTGAGCCACATTCCAGGTACGTTTGAGTCAAAATACCTGGAAACACAAAGTTTGAAGCTGTTTAAGTCATAGAATGAGGGAAAGATATATTGAGAGAGAGAATTCCAGAGTTTTCTTGTTGAGTAGTAAATGCAATTTTCTCTTGGGTTAGAGAGTTTGACAAAATAAGAGTGGGGAATGTGTTGAAAGGCAGGTATCATCTGCTCTCTGTAAGGAACAAGGTATACTGTACACTAAGAAACCTCTGAAGAACGTTGATTTTGTAATAGCACTAGAAGAGATAGAGCGAGAGATGCAACATTGCAATGAATAGAGAGATTGTATGGAAATTGGTAAGAGGAGGTAAGTTGATGAGACAAAATGCTTTTGACTCTACCCTTTTAAGAAGTACATTTGGGTGGAACCTCCCCGCACATGTGAACAATACTCGATATGTGAGTGCACAGTACCCCTGTACAGAGCAAGAGGCTGTGCAAGGGTAAAGAACCCATGGAGATGGTTGAGCACACCTAACTTTTGGGAAATTGCTTTAGCAAGAGTGGCAATATGTTTTTTCCATGAAAGGTAAGAAGATATATAGACACCAAGACTATGGAAAGAAGACAAAGGGTTGATTTGTGTGTTGTTGAAGAGTAAGGGATATTCGTGAGGAAGATAGTGATGGGTAGATAGATGGAGATATTGAGTTTGGATGCATTGAAAGAACCAAGTTTATCTCTGAACCAATTGGAAATAGTAGATAGATCAGACGACAAGACGCTTATTGTGCTATGGCCTCATCACTTGAGTTTTGAAGTAAATGCATGGAGGGTCAGTGTGGAAAGATAGTTGGATAGTGTAGGGTAGAATCATTGGCATATGAATGGATTTGAGTAGAGGTACAGTTTAAAAGGTCAGTAATATTAGAAATAGAACTGGAAACAGGACAGAACTCTGAGGAACACCGGAGTTGATAGGTTTAGGAAGCAAGCGATGGCGGTCCACAACCGCAGCTATGAACCGGCCAGAAAGTTAATTGTAGGTAAAGGCACAGATAGAGGGAGAGAAACATAAAGAATGTAGTTTAGAAACGAGGGATTTGTGCCAGACTCAATCGACGGCTTTGGATATGTCTAGAGCAATAAAGTGGAGGTATAAAGTTGGTAAAATGTGTATTGTTCCAGCACACAGTGTACAGCCAGATACAGTTAGTATTCAATCGAGAGAAGAAGTCATACTCATGGCATTCCTATGATGTTAGGTAAATTGTATTACTCATAGACTAATTGAAGCTAATGAGAACTGTTTTTCAAAGTGGTCTTAACCCAGGAGACGTGAGATGCTTATTTACTACAGTGTCAGCACTGCAATAGATTTAACTTCGATTCAGATTGAATTTGAAATATCTACCATATACAAAATAGTATTGCACCATATGTGCATAATATTCTTGCATAAGGAACATGTGAAGATTGAAAAACCAGAAAATAGGTGTAAAGAAAAAATATCCATTGTAAAACCTGACTCACTCCTCGGTCCTCCCTGTGTGTGGATGGGTGGATGAGAGAGTGGGGGGCGGCAGGGGGGTAGTGGTGGGATAGAGAAAGGGAATTGAAGAGGGGGGGTATATGAAGGAGGAAGTAAGAAGTAGAGTGAGTGGGGGAAGGAAAAATTAGCAAAATGGAGGAGTGGGGGGGGGGGGAGAGGAAGAGGAGGAGGAGAGGGAGGAAGGAGGTGAGACACATTAAAAGGGAGGGTAGAAGCGGGTGGTATGGAGACATGCCATCTAATCATATATTAAATATATATTTCGCTGACACTGGTGCGTTTTTTGTTTTCGTTTTTTTGTAAAGTGTAAGATTCAGGTAGGAAGGTCTCAGTCGCTCAACAAAACATTCCGAAAGTAACGTGGAAGCTGCCAGGTTAAGTAACTATTGAACTAGGCTGTACTGTTAAATATCATCCAGAGTTTACTAGACTAGAATTGGTAAAAGGTAGTGAGACATTTTTACAGGGAAGTGCAATTATATTATTTTGATAAATATGATATGTTTTACATGCCCAAGTTAACAGAAAACTCCCGATACACTTTTCCCGCCAATTTTTTCAATTCTAGACAGTAAAAGGTTGGTGTTCAAATTTAATTAAAAAAAGTATTGACATAATAAGCGTTTCAAACGATTACGTGCTAAAATTATCAGGACGGGTATTTTTGGAACAACCCTGTATCACTGCAATGGTTTGGTGATTCTATACCACTTCACCCCATTATTTGGTGATTATAAGACACTTCACCTCATTCAGGGGTCTATTTTTTCTGGGCGAGCTGCGGCGAGCATACAACTTAGTCAAGGGTGGAACTAAAAATACATTGGTTGAGAATGACAACAGCAATCCAACTTCCTCAATAATAATATATCAAATATCCTAATAACCCCCGAAACGCCCCAGATAATGTTAACCCACAATGTTTACAGTGTAGGTCTGACCCAGCCAGTCTTCCCTTTTATTGAGATGTTTACCTCGGCCAATGTTCATAAGAATAAGGTGAGAAAAATAATTTGCTAAAAGACGAATCTATTGGGTAACGTCATGTATTATAAGGTACTATATTACCGTATATGTCAAGAATGTCAAAGGAATTCAGAGATGGTGAGCAAATATGAGTTTGAAACGCTCATTTTGCTCTGTTACGATCTCACTGTTTGACTAAGTGGTAAATAGATACTTGGTAACCAAAATGACTGACAACTTTCCAACATCCCACAGCCAAACTACCGCTCCACACTATTATGTCCTCCTATTAGGAGCGTCCTTTTGTATGTTAAATGTCTGGCTAGAATGAACAGGATATAGTACAGTATATTTGCTTTTGTTTTTTGTCACTCAAATCCATTACTAGATTTGTCTGCATATATGTATTTTTCCAATCTGATAATGTGCTGGAAGTTATATACAGTATGATCATAATATAATGTTATGTCGATATATATACAGTATATAAACCGTATATATATATATATATATATATATATATATATATATATATATATATATATATATACTGTATATATATATATACAGTATACAGTATATATATACAGTATATATGAAATGACGGGGGTGAAAGGGAAGGGCAACCCCAATACTGCAGAGGTCCTGATGATGTCAGAAGAAGAACCACAAACCATGGTGAAGCTAGCCGCAGTAAAGGAAAGCCGGAGTAACGAGGAGGAAGACCCAAAGGAAGAGGAAACCAGAAATAGAATTCCCCCAGGATTCCCATGCTCTACAGCCTGCCACAACACAGTCTACCCCACAAAGAGGATCTACCCATGCTTTAATTCCTGCCGGATTAACACAGTCTACCAATAAAGTAGACGTGCCGTTTTGCCCAAAGTCAAAACGGCATACCCAACTCTGTGATGGGTTACCATCATCACTACTAATACCATCATCAATCACAATCAACATAATCACTACTACTGCCATCATCACTGCAACTGCCATCATCACTACAACTGCCACAATCATCACGAGTACTGTCATCATCACCATTACTATGATCATCATCACTACTACAATTACAATTATCACTATTACTCTCACCATCATAACTGTCCATTGTCACTAGCATCTTAATCACTACTATCATCATTGATACTACATCTATCAACCATCATTACTAATATCATCACCACCATCTTACAATCGTCATTACTACTGTTAACATCATCACTACTACTATAACCATCATCATTACTACTGTCACAAATATTACCATAATTTATTCTACTGTCACCATCATCACTACTACTGCCATCATCACCATTACTATGAACTTCATCACCACAACTATCGTCATCATCACTACAAATTTCAAAATCCTCACTACTACTCACCATCATCACTAATACTCACACCATCGTCACTACCATCATCACTACTGTCATTATTATCACTACAACTATCATCATTACTTGTCACCATCATCACTACTATTACTGTCACCATCATATCTACTACTGTCATCATCATCACTACTGTCATCATCATCAATACAACTACAACCATCATCACTACAATTATCACCATTATCACTACTATCACCATAAATCCAAATATTACTACCATCACTTCTAATGTCAACTAAACTAACTTAACCTAGCAAATAAGTAGGAAGATGTTTTCGCTCCCAGAACGAATGCGTTCTTAGTGTGTGAGCCCCTTCGGGGCTCACACACTAATAACGCCATCATTGCTGGGGGGGGGGGGGGGTAATAACGCCATCATTGCTGGAGGGGGGGGGGGGGGGGGGGGGTGTCCAGGAGGTGGGGAGGGGGTCAAAACCACATTTTGGACCTAAAATCATATCTATTGCATAAATTCAAAAAATCTCTTTTGACTGACTTTTGCATTCACACAACAAATGTTTGTGTGAAATTTGGTGAAAATCCGTCCAACGGTCTAGGAGGAGTTCCGAGACGGACGGACGACGCCGACGCCGACGACGACAACGACGACGACGACAGACATTTTTTTTGTGTGGTACCCACTATACGGGGGGGCGATACCAAACTCTGCTTACGCAGAGTTGATAAAAGGTCCCTCCATCCGGGACCCCACAGGAGTTCAACCCCGGACCAATCCCGAAAATGCATGCCCGGCCAATGGCAGACCCCGGCACATGTACCTAAGGCAGGGAGTCAACAACCACGGCAGGTGTTGTATTGCGAACAAGATTTTATGCAAATGCAGCACCAGGAACCAGGACAATACCTCTACCGATGGAACCTAGAGAATCACCTCTACATTACCGCACATGAGGAATGGCAGTAACCAACAAAGAAGAGAAAGGGACAGAATTATAACATGTAAAACAGGAAATTCCAGACAAGACCAATATCATTAAAACAATTATTACGCAGCCATATATGCCTTGTAAATAACAAAGAGTTTTAAGTTGTAAACAATACCATTAGATACGCATTTGTAGTTTAGCTATATTTTTAGAATAAATATTACCTTCGCAATAAAGAAAAGAATGAAATCACCATGTCCTTATGATATAGAAATAGACCAAATCTAGTTCAAATTATAACCCAAATATAGCCTAACTGAAACTGAGAGAAGGTATGCAAGTACCAGTTCCCGTCCTCTGTTAGTGTCACAGCTATCCGTGGATCGTGAATAGGATTGCAGACTCCCATAAGACAAGCCTGTCTCTACAGTATAGTCGAGTCCATGGAAGGGTGGCGAACTAGAGGTATGGAAGAGCCAGGAGTGAACTTCTCTATTGTCCGTGAGAGAGGCAGTTCCCTTTGCCGTCCAGCCAGAGGAAGACCTACGAGTCCTACGTCGGCCAGATTCTCCCTCTTGGAAATTACTTCTCCTCTACCCCATACCCTAAGTGTCTCTATGTGTTTTAAGTGTTGTGATTTATTGTGAAGGTAATATAGAATATGTGAGTGTTCAACTTAATTTGTACCTAGATTTTCGTTCGAGGATTTCCCTTGTCCATCTGCTACACGTGTGAAATTTATCTAATTCTATCTTCTCAGTGATCTTATAGAAGTGCGATATTCTATCTGTGTAATTCGTACTGCATTTAAATAATATTTATTTATATACGTTATATAGTCATTATTCCCCGTGTTTATCAGTGAATACTCCCAGATTCTATTAGTGTGTGTTATTATTCGTTGTGTGTCCAAGTCTAAGTGAACTGTATAACGAAGGCTATATTCCTTCTAGGTGAACCTCATATTTAATCTCTTTATTCAACACCTTATTTTATCTATTTAACCATAGAGTACTCCTAGTAAAGTCGCCCCCCATTTTTGAAAGTAAAGAACCCGTCCGTTAAGTTATAATACATTGATTTCAGTTTACCTATTTCCTTCCTTTTGTAAATAGTTTAACCATATACGTTGCTCGGGTCTTATAATTCTTTCACCACTGATTGAGGAAATCATATTATTTAACCTCTATTCATCACGCCTATATATTCGGGTAGTGATACATTACTACTTCGTTTGGTAATTTCTTAACATAACTTTGTTTTCATTATATACAGCGCTACCTAGTTCTGCGTTCATAAATAGTTTGTTAACCTAATCCAATCCTACTTGTCTTAGCAATTGTACCGCTATAGTTTATTCACTCTATTTTAATAGTGAATCTGATTTCCATACTCAGTGAATGTATACCTCATTTACGATCGAATTGATTTGTCGTGCTTCATGTGAGTAAATATTCACAAAACCATTTGGATAGGTAAAAGCCTATTTAAATTATCTTTCCTTAAGACCTAAGGCGAGGTTAACTTTTCCTTAGTGCAACTTAGCATTGCACTAAACTAAAAGTGAATTTAACTTGACATCAGTCTGTTTGACCTAGATTCTCCTTGAGCAGTTCCTTTAATCATCTACCTGTGCGCGGTATCCCTTTGATCCCTGACCCCGCGTATTTTCACACCTCTCGAACCGTTGGACCGCCGAGTCATACCCTAGTTAATTTACTCTGTGTTAGAAACTTCGCCCACATAATATTGTCATTGATGTTATTTATTTTTATATATCATATGTGTCCTAAGTGACAACCCAATATTCACGAAAGAGTAACATCTTTTCAACTCTTTTGAAGTTACCTGAATTCGAGTTCTACTCTGTAGTAGCACCTCGGATTGTAATTTATATGTACCTCAATATATTGAATAAATACGAGTATAACTTTTCCTGTTTGTATATTGTGTTTATCGGAGTGTGATTGAAGCAATATTAAAAGTACTATTCATGAAACTAGATATGTTCCTGTTGAGCATATTCAGAATCTAAACAGTTGAAATATGGGTGAAAATAATATATATATAACCCTGCTGGTAAAAATAAGCATCCAGCATAACAATATATATATATATATATATATATATATATATATATATATATATATATATTGTCACAATGACCAGGGTCTTTTAGGAGTAGCCAGTCTCTAGTGGCGCCTGACTTCTGACAGCAGCTGTGCCAAGTCTATTAGAAATACCTGGTATTGTGAGTTTCTCTCCGATACCCTTCAAATTACTCATGACTAGTTTTGCCGTATCTCTAAGCAGATTTGTCTCAATAAACATTTGTGTAGAATGAGCCAATAGAGTGTTACTAGGTTCGTAACTATATGAAGTTGTGTTTTAGTGGCAACGTTGTAATTTGCAGGCTGGGTGTTGCTGGGTAAGGGAGGAAGTGGAGGAAGGAATGTTGCTCCAGTCTCGCGGTGGGGGAGGCGATGTTGCTAAGCAACACGAGTTTAATTAATTATGTGACCATTGCAAGTTTAGTTGTGTTGCAATATCAAGATGTACTTTATTTTCTCTGCCACCCTGTTTTAGTTAATTTGTTATCACAGGAATACTTTAGTATAAGTTATTCTTGTGAAGTTTCTTAGTGTTATCATATCGTGTGGTGATATCTTGCAACCCCCCCATAGTTTGAGCCTGGCTCCCGCCAGCTTCGTCAGGGCCAGGCCTCATCATTCTCTTGTGGGCGGCCAGACAGTATAGGTGGTGGTAGCTCTCTCTTGTGGCAACCCAGTCTGCCCCTGCTGTTTTTCCTTGCTTGCATAATAGTAACGTAACGTAATTAACAGAGAATCCTAGACATTCGTTCATTCTTTAATTATTCTTTTCCTCTGATGAGCATTTATTATATTTCCCTTTGTTTTATACATTCTGCACCTCCAGTGGCTACGTCGGAATTCCTGATAGGGAAGAGCTGGGAGGTTTGCCGGGGTCCTTACTAATAAGCACTGTTAATTCCATAGACAGTCCACACACACACACATCCATAACCCCTACATATTTTTCCCAGTGTTCGTGCTTAGGACCCAGTAACAACCTTGACGGTTCTGCCCCAGCACTTGTGTGTTCCCTATCTCGGGTTTCGAACTGAGGCAATGGAGTGTTTAATATTAATTAGGAATCCAGCTTCAGTCTGGACTCCCCCCTCATAGTTAAGTGAGTGTGGGAGGTGGATTCTAAGAGTTCATTGTTTGGGCGGTAACTCACTGGTGGGTGGGGGGGGGGGGGGAGAGGTTGAAGCAGGATATACTGGTGTGATATTAGAGGCAGTCAGGGCAACTTGCTTCCACTAATATCACCCCGAGGTTAGTAGTCATATTAGGACACTGCCTTGTATTGTTAGAACATTATTATATGCAATATTATTATGTGTAACTCTCTTGGGTTGAGAGTGGATTACCGTTGGCTGGTTTGCGCACGGTTTAGTATTGTCGAGGGCGCGCATAGCCTGTTATACTCGAAGTACACTGCACTCTTTTTTTTCGTTGATGTCTGCTGGTAGCCTGTATGTATTTAACTGTTTTGATTATCCAACACCGCATTGCTAATCCCGGTGTTGGTTTCGAGTTCTCGTAGCTAGTAAGTTACATGATTATTTCTGTTCTACTTATTATTCAGAATAGGAGCAGGGCAGTGTGCACCTTAAGCCCTGAGAAGAGCCTGGAAGCGTTCAAAGTGCTCTTACCTGTTGCGTCGTGGTGTTGTTTGGTAGAGAGACAAGGTGCATTTCCATTAGTAATTATTTTCGTATACCGTCTCTAAACAACTGAGGTCCAGATTCGTAACAATATATATATATAGATATACAGTATATATATATATATATATATATATATATATATATATATATATATATAGATAAGATGACGAGAGCAAACATCAACTCCATTTCCATTGTTTATTAATTAAGCTTTTGACAATATTTCTAACAATTTCTCTGTTCATCATCAGGTGAAACACCAACGATCCTAGAAAACAAACATGATATCTGTTAAAACTTTGTATTTAATATATGGATCTATTTTAACAAGTTTAATGTGACAATTCTACATAATACTTTACTTAATTAAAACTGCTAAAATATAAGTTAATAATTGAAAACAATAACAATATTTACAAGAATATTACATAATCCTAACTTCATAAACCTGAACATGTAATATAAAATAAAATGCAACAAACCATTTCGACCTGCACCTTACGACTATTCCGGGAGAACTAACTAGATTAACTGACTATAGACATTATATATAGCAAGGGATCCTAAAGCCCCAAGCTATCAACTACCTGAGCACTGAGTGTAGGTTCGGTTTGAGTTGTTAAATGAAATATTTCTCCCCAATGAAAGTATCGTTCTTGTTTCTGAATTTAGCCAATATCTTAAAATCTTTTTCATTACATTTTTGGTCCAATTCTAAAGAGTGATTCCTTACTGCTGAAAAAGGCATTTTCGTTAAATATTGACCTGTTCGGACACTTTTCCCCAAATGCTCCAATATTCTAGCGCGGAATGGACGAGACGAACATCCCACATACCCAGCAAGGCAGCTGGGACAGTTAAATTCATCAACAATATTGGAACATAAGTTATTGGGAATAATGAAATAAACAATAATCAATGAAAATGGAGTTGATGTTTGCTCTCGTCATCTTATTTATTCTCAAGATCCGGTACCCTAGCGGCCAACCTACTACTGATATATATATATATATATAATATTATATATATATATATATATATATATATATATATATATATATATATATGTGTGTAGTTGGGTAGTAGAGGGAATGAATATTTGGAGAGACAGAAACGAGCGAGGTACTTGGAGAAAAAGATAGTGGTGAAGGAAAGTAAGAGAAGAGTAGATGAGGAATTTGGAAGGAATCCGAGTGTAAAATGGAAGGAGTGTAAGAAACTGTTCTGGAAAGAAGTCAAGAAAGTTAGGGAAGGTAGCAAGGGAACAGTAAGGGTGTGAAAGATAAGAATTGGCAAGTGCTAGCCGAGAAGCTTAACCCTTAACCATCTGTCGAGTTAAATAAATGTGGAGTATGTGGCGGTGCACCACATATGTCGAGTGCCATTTTCAGCACATAATGTTGCTGAGAGAGAGAGCTGAGCGGTGGGACGAGCGTAGTAACCTTATGACTGCTCCCCACGACCACCGTGGACGTACTGAACTGTATACCATCTTCCTCCCCCCTTTCTCACTCGCTACACAGGGAATTATGTACGGAAATTACCTTATTTTAGGTTTTTTGCACTCGTGTTGCACGATCGTTGCAAGAGAACCAGTGGTCATACAAGGATCGTTCGGGTGTCATTGGAAAGCTCTGATTACGCCCTTTCAGGGATAGATACTTGTTTTATGCTCTGGGTCTTGTTTATGCATGAAAATGAGCACGGAAACAACCCTATTTAGGGTAAAAAAAAAAACGCTGGGCGGCACAGTGTAAAATACCCTACCACCCGCTCTTTGTGTGTTAAAGAGAGAGTCAAAAGATGTAGGGAGTACTTTAACGAATTGCTGAATGTAAGGAATGAAGCGCCAGGAGGTTGGGATCAGGAGGTCAGAAATGTGTGAAGCCATATGAAAAGAGTGAAATTGGGGAAAGCACCAGGAATAGATGGAGTGTGTGCGGAAATGCTGAGGTATGGTGGTGAGATAGTGATCGAATGGGTATGCAAAATGTGCAAACTAGCATGGGAGAAGGGGAGTGCACCTGATGACTGAAAGACAGGCATAATAGTCCCCCTATATAAGGGTAAAAGGGAAAGAGGAATGTGTGGTAACCACCGAGGAATATGTCTTCTAAGCGTAGTAGGGAAGGTGTACAGTAGGGTACTGATTGAGAGAGTGAGAGCGAGAACGGAGAAATGGATAGGTGATGAGCAGGGTGATTTTAGGAAGGGAATATGATGTGTAGATCAGATTTTTACCCTGAAATGTGTTGTGGAGAAATATCTGGAGAAACAACAGAAGCTGTATGTTGCCTTTAGGGACTTGGAGAAGGCCTATGACAGAGTGGATAGAGAAGGTATGTGGTAAGTACTTAGAATATACGGAGTAGATGGCAAGTTGCTGAAAGCAGTGAAGAGCATGTATGAGGGTGCAAAGGCGGCAGTATGTGTGGAGAAAGAGCAGAGCGAGTTCTTTAATCTGAATGTTGGGTTGAAACAGGGGTGTGTGATGTCCCTGTCGTTGTTTACTGTACATAATTATGGATGAAGTCATGAAAGAAATACAAGGAAGAGCAGTGGATGTTGGTGTATCGCTGATAAGGGAGATAAATGAGTGGAAGCTACCTGTTCTGCTGTTTGCTGATGATACAGTTCTGATGATCTATAATGAATGGGAGTTGCAGGGTCTGGTAAATGAGTTTTAAACAGAATGAGAAAAACGGGATATAAAGGTAAATGGGGGAAGAGCACGGTTATGGTCTTCGAAAGGGGTGAAGCCACAGAGTGTGAGGTGAAGTTGAACGGTCAGGCTACGGAGATTGTCAGCTCATTTAAGTATCTGGGCAGTGTGCTGAGTAAAGATGAGAATATGGATAAAGAAGTGCGAGAGAGGATGCAACAGGGAAAGAGGGTTATAGGAACGCTGAAAGCAGTAACAAGAAATAGGATGGTCAGTATGGAAGTGAAGAAGTCTTTGCATGACAGTGTGGTAATCCCGACAGTGACATACGGAAGCGAAGCATGGAAGTTTGGTGGAGAAACCCAGACCTAGAGTGAGAGGGGTGGAAATGAGTTACTTGAGAAGTGCCTGCGGAGTTACATGAAGGGATAGACAGACGAATGAGGAAGTAATAAGGAGGTATGGTGTGGAGGTAGATTTGCTGGAAGGTGTGAAAAGGAACACCTTGAGATTGTTCGGCCATATGGAACGTATGAGAAGCGAGAGAATGACTAAGAGGGTATACGAGAGAGGGGTAGAAGGACAGAGAGGGAGAGGTAAACCAAAAGAGAGGTGGAAGGATGGAGTGAAGAAGTATATGGATGAAGGAAGTGCTGGTTGGGAGGAGGGGCATTGACTGACTGGGGACATAGGTGCATGGGGGCGTTTCGTTCGTGTCCACCCCTTCAGGGATCATGGCGTCAGGCAATAAATATATATATATATATATATAAATATAAATATACCGGTACATATATATATATATATATATATATATCGATCTATCTATCTATCTATATGTTCAGGCCCAATTCCCATTTTGGGGGTAGCTGACTCAAGACAGAGCAAGAACAGGGAAAACACAAAAACAACACAAAACAACAAATAAACACAGACAAAAAGCACAAACTCACACACATCCAGGTCACCCAGGAGAAGACCCAGAGACCAGGGTCACCAAGGTCGCTCCAGCACTCCCCCGGCCCCCGACCACCCGGAGAGGTTCCGATTTCGGCAGGCAGACATGCAGCGGAGCCAAAGCCACAAATTCTCCTACCACAATGGTTATTTATAAGTGTTTAACATCTTGTTCCTTGTATTTCACTCACTGTAATTTTGAATGCATTATATTCGAACACTCTCTATATATATATATACAGTATATATATACATATATATACTGTATATATATATACAGTATATATATATATATATATATATATATATACTGTATATATATACATATATATATATATATATATATATATATATATATATATATATATATATATAGGGTGTTCGAATATAATGCCTTCAAAATTACAGTGAGTGAAATACAAGGAACAAGATGTTAAACACTGATAAATAACCATTGTCCTTCTACATACCAATAATAAAATAGAAAAATTTATAACATGTAAATGAATCCAAGCCCAGACCATGAACAGATATAGGCGGCAATTGTTTGAACACATGTCCACATCTCCCCCACCACAAACACCCACACAAATATACACCATCAAGCCAGTATCAACAAAAAAAGACGGAGCTATATCCCCTTCACCCTCGGGCAGTCAGAGAGTGTTACTAGGAGATATACAGAGGTAGTTTATGATGTTTTCAAATTGGTGTGCGGTAAATAATTAGGGATAGAAGGTTCATGCAGTGTTTATGCAATAGTATACAGTATTTTCATTATGTAATTCATCAAATGTTACAATTGTATTCCTGTGCTGTTCTTACACCTGATTTCTGCTACATAATTATTAATGCATAATTATATCTCATTAATTACTTAACACGTTTTTTTCTGAATTATTCATTCTCATTACGTGATGAAATGTTGATGCTTTTGTTTTTAAACACCTTATGTATCTGTCTGTATATATATATATATATATATATATATATATATATATATATATATATATATATATATATATATATATATATATATCGTGGGAGAGGGTTCCGTGGTAAGAGGATATTGAAGCAAATGACATTCGAAAGTACCGTATATTAATAAAGAAAATACGCCCTTCCTAAGAATTAAGGATACGTTTGTGTGCAAAATTGTCGACGTATTGCAGCACTCCAGTAAGAGAGCCAATTCCATTATTTACTATGGGTCCAGACGTGACCACTCAGCAATCTGGGACCAAATGTCAGAGCGCTGTTGCCACAATATCATACACAAACAGTAAGGCGAACTCAATGTCTTATCAATGTTGCTTAAACCATTGTTTATTATGATTATACTATAATATTATTGTACAGATTTTTCTTTTGTTTGTAAAGAAAGTAGTGTCACCTCACTAGCTCATTAGCTGAAGTACAACAGTGTTATTCTTTGTAGATATCATGTACTGTACTACCAAGGGTTGTGTTTGTAGATATCATGTACTGTACTACCAAGGGTTGTGTTTGTAGATATCATGTACTGTACTACCAAGGGTTGTGTTTGTAGATATCATGTACTGTACTACCAAGGGTTGTGTTTGTAGATATCATGTACTGTACTACCAAGGGTTGTGTTTGTAGATATCATGTACTGTACTACCAAGGGTTGTGTTTGTAGATATCATGTACTGTACTACCAAGGGTTGTGTTTGTAGATATCATGTACTGTACTACCGAGGGTTGTGTTTCCTAAAAGTATGCCCACATCCTAGTTGCGTACAGTAAGCAGCATTTTCAGTATTGACTTTACTTTACTTGGCATCTAGTGTCATAGTTTTTTTAACATTGGCATACACCTGTATAAATATATTATCTCAGCTTAAGAGGTAATACACAACAACTAAAACATTAATATATTAATTAAGGTAGTGTCCTCGAATAATCCCAGTAATAAACATTATCAGGATCGTGCAAAATATGTTATGTACAATATAATATTGAATGCTATTATTATATATATAACTCCAATTATAAATATTATTATATAAGATGAAATAATATACTAGATGGAGAGTTATTTTTTTTTCGGTTTCAGTGTTGACCAACATTGCTCCCACTTCCTCTGGTAACAACTGAACTCCTGGGTCAGGGCGGTGCCAACGCTTGGTAGCATTATGTTCATATTGGCTTCATATATTTTATATAATTATATTTTAAGATATGACTACATTGCGGATAATGATCACAGTTATATGTTGTAAAACCATCAATTGTTATCCTATTTAGGGCTATATGCATGTCGAAGCTGTATTTACAGTATACCAGAAATAATGTTCAGAATTGAAAATTCTATATTTCAAATAATACAATTCTAAATGCGAATGTAAATCCCTTCATACCTCCAGAATACAATTCTACGTGTTTTCCTTGGTAATGAATATCACCGCCTTGCAAATAACATTTAGACTTAATCTATCCTTTGTTTTGTTAAATGATATCCTGTATTTGCTCTTTTTATACTCATATACTGTATAATCATATCATATATTTATAATGTGTATGTTCAGCCTGTCTAGCTGACTTTCTATTAATTAACCGTTTATTATTGTTATGGTGATCTATCTATCTATTGCCAGAAATCATGATCCCCAAAAGGATGGCCATGAATGAATTGCCTCCAGGCACCTTTGCCCTCCGTCAGCCGGTGCCCCTCCTCCCACCCAACACCACTTTTACTCATATACTGTACCTCTCAACTTCATCCCTCCACCTCACTCTCGGTCTGCATCTTCCTCTTTGCCCTTCCACCTCACTCTTGTACACTCTCTTAGTCATTCTTTCGCTCCTCGCAAGTTCCACATGACGGAACCCCTTCAAAGTGTTCCTTTTCATATTATCCAGCACATCCCCACTACAATGCTCTCATACTTCATGATTTGTCTGTCTACAGTATATATCCACGTAATTCCACAAGCACTTCTCAAGTAACTTGTTTCCCCCTTATCACTCTTTATGTATGTTTATCCAACAACGTCCATGCTTCATTCCCATATGTCAATGTCGGAATTACCACACTATAATACAATGACTTCTTTACTTCCATGCTCACCACCCTCTGTCACTGCTTGCAGCGTTCCCATAACCCTCTTCCCCTGTTGTACCTCTTCTCTCGCACTTCATCCTCCATACTCCCATCTTTATTCATCACACTGCCCTAATACTTAAATGAGCCGACAATCTCCACAACCTGACCGTTCAGCCTCACCTCACTCACACTGTGACTACATCCCTTTCAAAGACCATAACCTTACTCTTCCTCACATATACCTTGAGGTAATGATGATTATTATGTAGTTAAGATAATATAATACAAATGTATTCTGTAATAGTTGGAACTGCAGGCGGCTATATCCAAAATACTGTTTTTATATAATCTAGCCCCTTGTAACCTTACCGTCATTGGGCTCAATTAAACTCTCTGATTACCAAAAACACAATAATTTCCACACCACCTGACACTTTACCTGTCACCGCCTGTCCCAGACTAAATTGACAACACTAGAATTACTTGTTTTAATGCTTACATTTTAGTTTGGCTGAAGATAGTTATATTTGTGCCACCCAGCAACGTAGTATTATGCTTCAGTGATGTACAGTTGTCCACATAAAATGTGTATACACTCCATGTTTTATATGCATGAACGGATAATTAGCACTATTGAATCATAAGTATATTTTCGTATGCAATAGTTAAATAGTATGACCAATTAATGTTTAGTTTGATATCCAATACTTGATAAATGGATATTAATCGTGGTCATGTGATGAACCTTTAACTGTTTTGGTGGTGTAATGGTTAGAGTGTTTAAGTTATGTATGTTGTATCCCAGGTTCGAGTCCCGGGAGGATCACATTCTTTCATAAATAGTATTTGGTGGTGTTTGGTGTTGGGAGTTAAATTAATTAATTCATAATATTTTATATAAAATTGTTCTTGTAAGTCAGTCACATTATGTTTCCTTCCAAACATTCAATCATGGTGTTAATTCAAACTAACGTGGCCAACTGTACATATGAGAACCAAATAGTAAACAAACACTCCAGACCATTCAATCATGGCGTTAATTCAAACTAACGTGGCCAACTGTACATATGAGAACCAAATAGTAAACAAACACTCCAGACCATTCAATCATGGCGTTAATACAAACTAACGTGGCCAACTGTACATATGAGAACCAAATAGTAAACAAACACTCCAGACCATTCAATCATGGCGTTAATACAAACTAACGTGGCCAACTGTACATATGAGAACCAAATAGTAAACAAACACTCCAGACCATTCAATCATGGCGTTAATACAAACTAACGTGGCCAACTGTACATATGAGAACCAAATAGTAAACAAACACTCCAGACCATTCAATCAGAGACTTGTCAAGTTATTGCCAGATGCCTTTATTAAGGGGGGTGGGATTTATTTATTTGTTCATCTTATTAATTATTAATGTATTATTTGACTTTCCTCCTTAGACCTACAGCAATCTTTAACACCTTATTGGCGGGCTAGGCGGTCTAGCGGACCGTAGCGCCCAGCGTTTTTTTCTATACCCTAAATAGGGTTGTTTACGTGATCATTGACCCTGAGCGTAAAACAAGTATCTATCCCTGAACGGGCGTAAACAGAGCTTTCCAATGACACCCGAACCATCCTTGTACAACCACTGGTTCTCTTGCAACGATCGTGCAACACGAGTGCAAAAACCCTGTAATTAGGTAATTTCCCTACATAATTCCCTGTGTAGCGAGTGAGAAGTGGGGGAGGAAGTTAGAATACAGTTCAGTTGGTCCACCGCAGTGGTGGGAGCCGGTCATAGCCTTACTACGCTCCTCACACCGCTCAGCTCTCTCTCTCACCAACATTACGTGCTGAAAATGGCACACGACATAGGTTGTGAACCGCCACATAGTCCAAATTTATTTCACACGACATAAGGTGCGCGCCGACAGTAAAGGGTTAAAAATATCCCCCATATCCCTTCGAGATAAATGTATTAATTTTTCGGTAGAAAACTATCTCGGCCGAAGTCCGGCTCCTCAAAAATGTCAGGCTTGCTATCAATTGCCAGGAAAAACTTGACACCTAAATGGCACGAAAGGTCTTAATATTGAAAACAAATTGGTCGAAATGGCTTAAATCGACAAACTAATGGGGCGAATGTCTTAAAATCTCAAAAGTAATGGGATTAATCATGAGGGTCGAAGGGGCTCCAGAAAAAAAAAAAAAAAAAAATCTATATATATATATATTAGGGTGTATTGAAACAACTGTTACAGACTATGACGAACACATTGTAAAATGGAAAATAAACATATATTGTATCACATTTTTCCCATAAATGTGTTATTTTAGAGATAAATGCCTTTTTAGAAATGTAGCAAAACAGGGTTACAAGTAAAGCACTACATTATTAATACATGATAAACCAATTTATTATTGACTTAGTTAAAGGGAAAGCACGGGTTTACCTATTCATACATTAGTAATTACGAAATAAAAGTATCTTAGAATGTGGTGATGATATTATGTGGTTAGCAGAAACATACTAATTATTAGCAACATATTATCGTAAACAAAATATGTAACATTTGTAACTCTGGTCATGGGACATAATGCTGATGCCCAAGTCTGGGTCGGGTATCCGAACGAAGCAGAAGGTAATTCAATCGTTTATGAAGCGTAGTTCTATTGGGGGCTGTTCGTTCTCGCGCAATTGTTACGTATTTAAGGAAGATAGTATATATACTGCATGTACAGTTATGTTCAAAGAATGAAGAGTCATCGAGCAATACGAAAAGTTATAGGAGCCAAATGTTACATACCGTACAATTGTGACCACGCATACCTGACCAAACACTCATGTTATAAAAGAGTGAGTTTAAAGGAAATTAATGACATACACACTTACATAAACCTCTCATTTCCATGTTTATGTAAGGTAAATAAAATAAGCCTGACAAAGGGAGACGTGTGTGTGTGTGTGTGAAGTGAAGTTTCCTTAATCATTGCTCATTGTCTCAATGATATTGTCATCGACTATTACTGACAATATTGGTGTGTAACAGTTGTACTGTACAAATAATAGGTTATATATTTGGAAAACAGGCATGATATCATGTCCACGCCGATAATTCGATATTTGAGCAGATTCGAGTGGAATCCGAAGCTTCATAAAACGCCTCAAATAATTTTTCAAAACTGTATGGAATTTCACTTGGTGGGAATTATACCGTATTTGTTTCAATTAATCTTCTTATTACACTGTAATGACCATGTACCGTCACGAGCATAAATACTGCGACACCAACCAAATAATGTTCGCCCCTTTGTCTCCAAAGGTATTGCAAAACTTTGTATTCAAACTCACAATTATTTCTGTATTTCATTCTAGCTACCGTCAAACAATTTTATTCAGCTTAGTATAAACCCCTAGTGATGAAGGAGTTGACGTTTTCTGGTTGATGTCGCAGCATTTATGCTCGTGACTGTACAATAGTGGTAATTAATTCTGATCGATTTAGAAGTGTCGAACTGATTAAAAGAATCTCTGAAATTCAAATACCCAGTATAAATTAGTTAGGAAATTCAATTCAACCCGAGACCGCTTTGAATATGTTTGTATCTGAATAAATGTTAACAACTGTACAATACATTAAATAACATTGGGCAATAACTTCGTAATGCCCACATTTTGTGGTTCTATTTATCATTCAACATTGGTAATAATTACTAACATATGACAGTAATATCTGCAGACCACTTGAAGGTTGTAATTTGTTTCATCCAAGATACCTTCGGTGTTTCCTAGGTTGAAAGAAAGATACATAAATGTTTCATATTAACAGAAAATAATTTTAGTTGTAAACGGTTTATAAAGGGAACATAAATTACATTATGTCAACCCGAAAACTAATTATGTTTATAATTCAACATTCCTGGGTATAAACTAGGAGATTAGGCGGATGAAGGGGGGGGGGGGGGTGTGAAGGGGGAGACCAATGTCAGTGTTCGGTTTATAGCGCATGCTTGGACGACACTGATTATTTTACTGTATATCCTGTAAATCATTAATGCTTAATTATTTTATATTTCATTATAGAATATTATTATTATTTTTTTTTAATCTGTACTTAGCACTTGAAGTCTGTAAGTGTTGTTTCAATACACCCTATATATATATATATATATATATATATATATATATATATATATATATATATATATATATACAGTATATATACATATATATATATATATATATATATATATATACAGTATATATATATATATATATATATATATATATACAGTATATATATATATATATATATATATATACAGTATATATATATATATATATCCCAAAACCCCCATTCGAGATAAATTTGTAACATTTTCGGTAGAAAAATGTCCCGGCCGAAGGTCGGTTCCTCCTAAATGTAAGCTCGCTATCGCTCGCTAGAAAAATATTGACACCAAAATGGCAGAAAAGGTCTAAATATTGACAAGGAAATCAATCAAATGGGCGAAAGTCTTAACATTTGAAAACGAATGGGGCTAAACTTGAAGGAGAAGGGGTAAAAAAAACGGGGCTCAAAAAACTGTGTTGCCTAGGCAACTGTGCTCCGTACTAAAAAACTGTGCTTCCGTGCTGACTGCCTAGGCAAACTGTGCTTCCGTGCTGACTCCCTGCCTAGGCAAACTGTGCTTCCGTGCTGACCCCCTGCCTAGGCAAACTGTGCTTCCGTGCTGACTCCCTGCCTAGGCAAACTGTGCTTCCGTGCTGACTCCCTGCCTAGGCAAACTGTGCTTCCGTGCTGACTCCCTGCCTAGGCAAACTGTGCTTCCGTGCTGACCCCCTGCCTAGGCAAACTGTGCTTCCGTGCTGACTCCCTGCCTAGGCAAACTGTGCTTCCGTGCTGACTCCCTGCCTAGGCAAACTGTGCTTCCGTGCTGACTCCCTGCCTAGGCAAACTGTGCTTCCGTGCTGACTCCCTGCCTAGGCAAACTGTGCTTCCGTGCTGACTCCCTGCCTAGGCAAACTGTGCTTCCGTGCTGACTCCCTGCCTAGGCAAACTGTGCTTCCGTGCTGACTCCCTGCCTAGGCAAACTGTGCTTCCGTGCTGACTCCCTGCCTAGGCAAACTGTGCTTCTGTGCTGACTCCCTGCCTAGGCAAACTGTGCTTCCGTGCTGACTCCCTGCCTAGGCAAACTGTGCTTCCGTGCTGACTCCCTGCCTAGGCAAACTGTGCTTCCGTGCTGACTCCCTGCCTAGGCAAACTGTGCTTCCGTGCTGACTCCCTGCCTAGGCAAACTGTGCTTCCGTGCTGACTCCCTGCCTAGGCAAACTGTGCTTCCGTGCTGACTCCCTGCCTAGGCAAACTGTGCTTCCGTGCTGACTCCCTGCCTAGGCAAACTGTGCTTCCGTGCTGACTCCCTGCCTAGGCAAACTGTGCTTCCGTGCTGACTCCCTGCCTAGGCAAACTGTGCTTCCGTGCTGACTCCCTGCCTAGGCAAACTGTGCTTCCGTGCTGACTCCCTGCCTAGGCAAACTGTGCTTCCGTGCTGACTCCCTGCCTAGGCAAACTGTGCTTCCGTGCTGACTCCCTGCCTAGGCAAACTGTGCTTCCGTGCTGACTCCCTGCCTAGGCAAACTGTGCTTCCGTGCTGACTCCCTGCCTAGGCAAACTGTGCTTCCGTGCTGACTCCCTGCCTAGGCAAACTGTGCTTCCGTGCTGACTCCCTGCCTAGGCAAACTGTGCTTCCGTGCTGACTCCCTGCCTAGGCAAACTGTGCTTCCGTGCTGACTCCCTGCCTAGGCAAACTGTGCTTCCGTGCTGACTCCCTGCCTAGGCAAACTGTGCTTCCGTGCTGACTCCCTGCCTAGGCAAACTCTTTCTTCTCTGTCTCTCCTCTAACATCTTCCTTTCATGCTGGAAGTTTGCTCTCATTCAATCTGTCCCAAAAAAGGATGACCACTCTCAACCCTCCAACTATCGTCCAATTGCTCGCATCTCTTGTATCTCTAAAGTTTTTGAAACTATTCTTGCTTCCAAATTTCTTAAGCATTTCTCTTCTCATAAATTGCTCTCAGATCGCCAGTATGGCTTCCTTAAAGGTTACTCTACTGGTGATCTTCTTTCATATCTTACTAACTCCTGGTCATCCTCCTTTCGGGACTTCGGTGAGACCTTTTCTATTGCACTAGAAATATCGAAGGCCTTCGATAGAGTCTGACACAAATCTTTTATTTCTAAACTGCCCTCCTTTGGTTTCTATCCCTCCATCTGTGCCTTTGTCTCTAATTTCCTTTCCGGCCATTCCATAGCTGCAGTTGTGGACGGCCATCACTCACTTCTTCATCCTATCAACTCCGGTGTTCCTTAGGGCTTTGTCCTATCTCCTATTCTCTTTCTAATTTTCATAAACGATCTTCTCAACTGTACCTCCAGTCCCATCCATTCATACGCAAACGACTCTACCTGACACTACTCGATTAATTTTCCATAACGCCCCAGCCAGCAATCCCTAAAGACAAACCTAATGAAGCTATAAAACACTTATTTTCTGATCTAACTACTATTTCCAATTGGGGCAGAGACAACCTTCTTACCTTTAATGCTTCCAAAACCTAATTTATCCATCTATCTACCCGTCCGGATCTCCCAGTGGACTAATCTTTATTCTTCAACAATTCAAATATCAATCCTTCATCTTCTCTCAATATTCTTGGTGTCTCTTTTTCTTCAGCTCACACGTGGAAGGACCATATTACCAGTCTTGCAAAGGCAGCCTCCCAGAAGCTGGGTGTGCTCAACCGCCTCAAGGGGTTCTTTACCCCTGCACAGCTTCTTGCTCTGTACAGGGGCACAGTGTGTCCTTGTATCAAGTATTTTTCACATGTGTAGGGAGGATTCTCTCACACCGCACTTCTAGACAAAGTAGAAAAGAAGGCCTGTCGTATTATTCATTCCCGCCCACTCACCAACTCTCTGCAAACTCTCTCTCTTCGCCGCAATGTTGCATCTCTCTCGCTATTCTATTGCTACTACAATAATCAGTGCTCCTCAGAGCTCTCCCAGTGTATACCACCTCTATGTAGGGTATGTGGTACCTGTCTTGTAACACAATCCCACCCCTACTCTGTGCAACTCTCCAACCCAAGAGTGAAATGTTACTCTCAGTCTTTCTTCTATTCAACAGCTGAGCTCTGGAGCTCTCTCCCAGAATCTGTCTTTCCCTCCTCCTATGACTTAAATTGTTTCAAACTCCTTGTGTCCAGGCTTTTTGGATTGAACGTCCCTTGATTTTGGCCATGTCACTCTTTCAACTACGGGGGAGGCAATCGCTACAGGTAGTTCTGCCGTTTGTCTCCCTCACCCATATAGATTTTTGTTTTTGTTTAGATAGTTGTTGGTATATGTAGATAGTGGTTGGTATATGTAGATAGTGGTTGGTACTTGTAGATAGTGGTTGGTATATGTAGATAGTGGTTGGTATATGTAGATAGTGGTTGGTACCTGTAGATAGTGGTTGGTATATGTAGATAGTGGTTGGTACTTGTAGATAGTGGTTGGTGCTTGTAGATAGTGGTTGGTATATGTAGATAGTGGTTGGTATATGTAGATAGTGGTTGGTATATGTAGATAGTGGTTGGTATATGTAAATAGTGGTTGGTATATGCAGATAGTGGTTGGTACATGTAGATAGTGATTGGTACTTGTAGATAGTGGTTGGTATATGTAGATAGTGGTTGGTATATGTAGATAGTGGTTGGTATGTGTAGATAGTGGTTGATATATGTAGATAGTGATTGGTACTTTTAGATAGTGGTTGGTATATGTAGATAGTGGTTGGTATATGTAGATAGTGGTTTGTATATGTAGATAATGGTTGGTATATGTAGATAGTGGTTGGTATATGTAGATAGTGGTTGGTATATGTAGATAGTGGTTGGTATATGTAGATAGTGGTTGGTATATGTAGATAGTGGTTGGTATATGTAGATAGTGGTTGGTATATGTATATAGTGGTTGGTATATGTAGATAGTGGTTGGTATATGTAGATAGTGGTTGGTATATGTAGATAGTGGTTGGTATATGTATATAGTGGTTGGTAGATAGTGGTTAGTATATGTAGATAGTGGTTGGTATATGTAGATAGTGGTTGGTATATGTATATAGTGGTTGGTATATGTAGATAGTGGTCGGTATATGTAGATAGTGGTTGGTATAATTATGTAAATAAAGTAGACATGCCGTTTCGACCAAAATCAAAACGGCATACCCAACTCTGCGATAGGTCACCATCAGCACTACTAGTCAATCATTACTATCGTCATCACTACTACTATGACTACTACTACTACTCTCACCATCATCACTAGTACTCTCATCATCACTACTACTTTCATCATCACTACAACTTTTCACCGTCATCACTACTACTTACCAACATCACTAATACTGTCACCATCATCTTACAATCATCATTACTACTGTCACCATCATCAATACTATTATGACCATCATCACTACTACTAGTACTGTCACCATCATATCTACTACACACTCGCTAACCTGCCTACACCGTTGATTCATTTAAACTCCGCCTAGACAAATATCTCGCATCAAACCCGCGACTGACTGCGTTTGTAAATGAATAACTTTGTTTTATCCCCCCCGCCCCTTCAGTTACTAACCCATCTGTCCTCTACTATAGGTACCGCCAACGAACTTGACAATAATCTTGATCCCTGACCTCTCTGTAACTCAAAAGGGCCTAGAGCAAACTGGCTGTAAAGATACACACCTATTTCCTGGTGGACTCTTACCAAATGATAGAAATGTCAGCCCGATTGCTTTCATTAATTTCGAGTTATAAGAAGTTAAGGGGTCAAGATTATTGTCAAGTTCGCTGGCGCTACCTATAACTTCCTAATCCTGCCACGGACATTAGTTCCAGGGCAGTAGTTCCCTTTCCAATGTTCCCTTACCCACTCTGAACCACTATTTGGACACTTGAACCTCAGTGTTTTAGAGGACAAGCAGCCTAGAAGGGTCACTAGACCTGTTGTTGCTTGATTTCCTGTGTACTCCTTTGTACTACTGTTATCATCATCACTACCATCATCATCATCACTACTGTCATCATTATCACTAAATCTACAACCATCATCACTGCTATTATCACCATCAACAATATCCCCAATATTACTACCATCACTTCTAATGTTAACTAAACTAAACCTAGCAAATGCGGGCGAGTTTTTTTCTTCTCCCCCTGATCGATGGCGTTCTGTGTGTGTGCCCCGTGTTACGACCTGGCACTCGGGTACACAAGGGCTCTCAATCAGGACTCTAATACGGCTCGCTGCCACAACGGAAACACACGATCCCAACCCCTGAGTACTGCCAGCCGAACAAAAAACACCAATACCCTCCAGAGTTCAATCTGCTATAACGGGGTATACAAGAACTCGGTACTAGTGTTCAACAACAGACTAATAAAGAGACAGGAATTCTCTAGTCTGGTCAACAATCAAACAAAGAAGTAAGAAACAACAACACCAAAGAATAGTGTTGGCCGAAGCCGAAGTAATCCACCCTTGACTAAGAACTTAAGAAGTCCTCCACCCTCTACTTCGGATCGGCACTATTACGTTACGTTAATTAATAGTCCTTAAGCATCGAGCAAGGAATCTTCTGAAAAAAGTTAGATGCTTCTCGGATGCTCGTAAGAAGTACGTATCGGATTTTGAACAGTAATTCAATAAGAAAAACACTGGCAATTAAATACTATTACAGGTTTAAATTGGCATAAGAATAATTAAAAGAATATGCAATAGTAAATGGCAAACATTAAAAAGAAGTACTCCGCAAATGCAACGGCAATAGCCTACTCGGATTGTGCTCGTGGGCCACTAATCACTAAAGTAGCCAAGCTTGCAACACATGAAATCAATAGTGCATAAACAATATCATACATAAGGAAAGCTTCAATACTATTCTGTATCTACTAATCGAGTAAAGTCTAGCTGGGGTACTGTGGGCAAAAGGTAGCAGTGACTGAGCAAAAACGGCTCGTAGCCTAGCGAAGTCCTCACAACTGTTTAAAGTATTACGTTAACACTAACAAGTGCACTTTGAGAAATCCAGATCCCTTGTATCTGGTTTTCTCCCGGCTCCTTGACAAAGTAAAAACAAGCTGTTAATAAAATACAGGGTGGTTAGGCTCTTGCCCTCACGCACTGTAAATTATTAACTCAACACAGTCAGCCGCGAAGACAACCTAGGCTTCACTGAACCGAAACGAGTATGCAGGTTTATCGCTTAACCACTGCATCAAACAACAACTCGTAACACAGAAAAGCCTTACCCCAGTCTAGCATTACCTAGACTAGCAGAAACCAGGAATAATAATAATAACACACAGGGAAATGCATAGACAAGTGCAACAAACATAAATCAATCCTATTCTAAGTTAACCCTTCCAAAATAGGCTATCTAATAGGCATGTATCTCATGAGAACTCAAGCGATAATACGTTGGCTGACTAGCTCTGCACCAACGGGACCATGGAAGTTAAAAAGGGTAGGGAAAAGAGGAGATAAGAATGTAAGGTAGTAGAGAAAGTTCACATCAGTCAGAAGAATATATATAGTTAGCAAGGGAAATGAGAAGTCGCTCTGCCTAATGAGTTCTGATCAAAAAATGGCTAGACTTCCCTTTTTATACTCGGCCCTCTAGTGAGCCCAACGTGAACTACTAAGGACCGCCCACTGACAATCATTACGTAATTTCTCTCTCTCCTCTGGGATAGACAAAGGCTTTCCTAGCACTGAGGGGAGGGGGGAGGGGGGGGGGAGTGCTAGTGAGTTAGGCCCACCTCCCGCATGGCGCACCCACTGACCCCCAACTGTGGCTGCCGCTTCTCCCATCATTACAAATAAGTTTTACACACAATACTTATAACTAATGATATAAAATAGAACTCGTTGACTCAGATGAAAACAAAATACATATTCATATTACTTATAGTACAACGGCTCACATGAACTAAGTTAGGAAACTCTACATAGACTACAGCCAAAGTTCCTGCCCTGACGATCCTAGCGAGAGTGGGGCATGACTAGGCGTTCTGTACAGCATGCTCACACTGGACATGCGTCACACCTCCCCAAGATTTTACTTGCTCAACCCTGAGCTAAAATCTGACAAACACAGAACCCCATCAAGCCCCTCACACCCAGCGACCCAGCGACCGCATGGCACTAAAACAAAGCTGAGTTTATCACCAAAACGCATCTTATTATTAACCAAAATTCACATTTTATAACTCCTCCCAACAATAGCAAAAAGACACAATATCATGCTCCCAGAGCGAGCTTACAGCAGCTCAGCCGTTTGATAGTTTGTGGACTACTCAAACTCTATAGGCTATGACAAACTTATACGATTACCTATATCAAAAGAAAGAGTTTTTTATATGATTTTTATATTTTAATATGTTTTTCCCGGCTGCACTATAAGGGCAGCCTATTTTCCTCCACTCAAACCCACACACCTGTGATAGCCTACGACTGATCATCCACCCTTGATAAACAATCCGCGATCACATTGTCACATCCAGCAATATGACGGATGTCCAGGTTATACTCCTGCAACATCAAAGACCACCTGGTCAGTCTCATATTGTGATTGTGAAATTGATTCAGGAATCTCAAAGGGTGATGATCAGTGTAGATAACCACGACTGGGCCATAGGCTGGAACATACACCTCGAAGTGCCTGAGCGACAGCACAATCGCCAGTAATTCCTTTTCTATTGTAGAATAGTTCTTTTGTGCAGCATTGAACTTCTTAGAAAAGAAACTTACTGGGTGTTCCACACCTTCATTGTCTGTCTGTAGCAAGACGGCACCAGCCCCTACACCACTAGCATCTGTTGCCAGCTGAAAAGGCCTGTTAAAGTCTGGGGCCCTGAGTATCGGGTGAGTACATAGCAAATGTTTCACCAAAGTGGAAGCCTTTTCACACTCAGGTGCCCACAAAAACTTTTTGTCTTTAGATAACAAATCTGTGAGAGGTGCCAACACCGTTGAGTAACCTTTTATGAAGCGTCTGTAGTAGCCTATCATACCCAAGAATCTCATAATCTGCTTCTTGGTTGTTGGGTGCGGAAATTTATTGATAGCCTGTACCTTGTTCTGAGGAGGGCACACCTGTCCCCTTCCCACTACAAACCCAAGGTACTGCACAGTGGCTTTTACGAAGTCACACTTTGCCAAATTTACTACCAGACCTGCTTCACTAAGTTTCCGGAACAAGGTCTCAAGGTGCTCACAATGGCTCTCAAAGTCGTCATCATAAATGATTACATCGTCCAAATATACGGTGCAATTTGGAATGTCCTTTACAATTTCATTCATCAGGTTCTGAAACGTTGCTGGTGCATTCTTAAGCCCGTAAGGCATAACATTGCACCGGTAGGTACTCCCGTCCACAACAAAACCACATACCTCTTTAGCACGCTCGGACAAAGGTACTTGCCAGTAACCTTTTACTAAATCTACTTTAGACAAAAAACGAGCATTACCAATTTTGTCAACACTATCATCAACCCGAGGAAGAGGATATGGGTTAGTTGGAGTCAAAACCGTTTAACCTACGGAAATCAATACAAAAGCGTACCTTGCCATCTGGCTTAGGCTGCAGTGTTACGGGGGAAGTCCACTTAACTGTGCCTTTCTCTATCAACCCTCTACCGAGCATATACTCCAACTCATCCCTCAGAGTGGTAGTTTTATGGGGGGCACACGGTACGGGATTGACTTAAAGGGTAGATGGTCCCCCACGTCAACATCATGCATAGCCTGAGTAGTGAGGCCTGGGTGTTCAGCAAATACAGTGGGGTATGAACCGAACAACTGACGGATAGCATCAAACTGCGGCTCAGGCAAATGAGCTATAGCCTCGTCAGCCCTTAGGCTCGAGTTCCCCGCCCACTGATCCGCTGAAACATGTTGATCCCAGCTATCCTCCTCTGAAGCTTGACTGTCCCCCTCTCCTTCTCCACCACGGCCGCAACAAGCCAACACAGGGACAGTGAGAGGCTCAGAGGGGCGCCTCACATACTCTTTAATAAGGTTCACGTGACATAACTGGTTTCTTTTTCCTCCTGTCTGGAGTGGCAACAAGGTAATCTAAGTCTGAAATTTTTTCTACAATTTTATAAGGTCCAGTGTACTTCGCAGAGAGGGGGTTACCAACCAAAGGCAACAAAATTAATACCTCTTGTCCTACAGTGAACTTCCGGAGCCTCACTTTGCGATCATACCTGTCCTTCATCAAAGCTTGTGATTCTGTCAAATTTCTACCTGCCATCTCCAGACTCTTAAGCATGCGCTCACGGCTTTCAAGCACATACTTTAATAATGGACAAGGCTGCACAGTCCCCTCCCAAATTTCTTTCAGCATGTTAAGGGGGCCCCTGACACGGTGTCCAAAAATCAGCTCGTTTGGACTAAATCCCAGGCTCTCACCAGGTACCTCCCGAGCAGCAAACAGCACATAAGGCAATCCAAGATCCCAATCCATACCGTTGTCAGCACAATAACACCTGAGCATGCTTTTAAGTGTAGCATGCCACCGCTCAAGCACCCCTTGACTCTCAGGGTGATACGCTGACGATACTACTGCTCGTATCCCATGCTGTTGCATTGTTTGCTTGAACATGTTGGAGGTGAAATTAGATCCCTGATCAGACTGAATCTCCTCCGGGTACCCGTACCTTGAGAAGTACCACAACAAGTTACTGACTACCGTCTAGCCATTCCATTTTTCATAGGGTATGCATCGGGGTATCTAGTGGCAACATCCATTATGGTTAACACAAATTTATTTCCCGCCTTAGTGGGAGGGAGTGGACCAACCATGTCAACAATAATTTTACTAAAGGGTGGCCCAATCACAGGAATAGGGTGTAACGGAGCCTTAGGAATAACTTGGTTCGGTTTCCCGACACGTTGACAAATATCACAGGAGTTTATCCATGACTGCACATGAGACTTCATCCCCGGCCACCAAAACAATTTCCCCAAACCGCCACCGTTTTTCTCACCCCTAGATGTCCTGCCAGTGTGTGTCATGCGCCAACCTCAGTAGGCTATCCCTGCACTCCCGTGGCACCACCAACTGGTCCACTACTCCGGACCCCTTTTGCCAACTACGTTTAGGGTCTTGAAAACGCCTATAAAGGATGCCTTCTAAATAAAAAAAATCTCCTGGCTGTGCATCGCCGTCCTCGTCGAGCTCTACAGCTCCATTAGCACACGTTTGGAGCTCAGGGTCCTCTAGTTGCAACCGACTTATATCTGAGGGTGCCAAGCGATCTAACTGCTCCCGGAGCAATGCATGACCTTCCCCGATACTGGGCTGCTCCCTCTGTCTCTCTCGATGTACATAACGTTGCTGTCGTGGAGACTCGTCATGCCCAGCCTCGTCACTCTCGATGACAGGCCCAGGGGCTACTCCAGAATTAAGTAATGGTGCTAATACTGAATCACCCAGGAGAGCCGCCGAGTCAAAACTCTTAAAACCAACTCCAGCTTTAGCCTCCTCCTGTTGATCGTTCCTCCGCTGGTCTGAAGGCGGAGGACTAGGCTGTGACACTTTAGCTGCCCGAGCTCGGGTGACAACACACGCCATGGGTTGTGTCTGGCACCGCTCGACCCACTCTTGCTCTTCCCTACTCACGTCGGCCGGCCTCTCGGCAACGACTAAGGGTAGAACCTCGGAAGCGGGCATTGCAAAGTCGTTGCCGAGAAGAAGGTCGACGCCATCCACTGGCAGTTTCTCCACAATCCCGACATCCAATTCACGTGCCACACCATCCACCTCCAACTCCAACCGCACCAGCGGGTATGACCGAGTTGCATTAATACCCTGCACCACTACCACCCGAGCCGCGTTTATAGGGTAGCCAGTCAAGTTTTTCATCAGAGTCTGGGAAGCACCTGTATCACGCAAGACCTCTACTCCATGCTTGCGCCCCGCCCACATCACGCAACCCCGCCCTCTATGGTCGCAAAAAACATCCTGAGCAGGGTTCGAGCCTCCCAGGTGCTTCTGCATTGGCTGTGCCTCAGCCTCTGACGAACTGCCCCAGGCAAACTCAGATGACTTCGGAGACACACCAATGTTGCAGGCCAAAGACACAGCTGCTGTAGGTGGTTTGCTAGGACAGACTCTTGCAAAGTGCCCCTTTTTATGACAATGATAACACTCCACCTCCCCTTTGGGCTTCCCTTGGTACTGGGAAGGGCCCGGCCCCTTCTTAAATGGGACGGTGCTAGTCTTGTGGTCAGTCTTGGTATCATGGCTCTTGTACTTGTTTGCATAAGGTATATCACTAACTCGGGGGGGTGGGGCGTCACGCCCCTTGTTACCTGCCTCACTACGCTGGGCAGACCCGCACCCACGAATTAGTGATAGCCGGAGGTCAGCCATCTCAGCTGCCTCCTGTAGAGTTTTTGGGTTCTTTTCTTTAATAGTTAAAGTCATTTCTGCACCAGTACACTTATAAAACTGCTCGAGCAGAAACAGCTCAGTCAACTGTTCGGCCGTCTCAGCTTTCTCAGAACGTGTCCAGTTTTTAAGTGCATCTTTTAAGTCCCGGGCATGTTCAAGAAAGGTCACCTCCCTAGTCTTTGTAACACCCCGAAACTTCAATCGATATGTTTCCGGTTGCAACTCGTATGCCCGTAGGACAGCTCTCTTCAATTCTGGGTAGTCAATGCAAGACTCTAAAGGCAGTGCATCATAAGCCTTCAGACCCTTACCCGTAAGTCTTGAGGAGACTAGAGCTGCCCACTTCTCTTCAGGCCAATTATGCTCCCTACATTTCTTCTCAAAACGATTAAAAAATTCTGTGACTTCAGTTTCACTAATACCGGCACCAATTTGACTAATTGGGCCAAGGACTGTTCTCTTACTTGGCCCTCACGGCCCATCCAAGTCCCTGTCGACTCTGCACGAGACTTATCTAAATCTAATTTAGCACAATATTTCTCCGAGTCGTACTTAAGCTCAGCCTCATGCCTCCTAACCTCAATCTCATGCCTCCTCGTCTCATCCTCCTGCCTCCTGGTCTCATTTTCATGCCTCCTGGTCTCATCCTCCTGCTTCCTAGCCTCAATCTTAGCAAGCTCAAGTCTAAATACCATATCTGGAGACAGACAGGAAGAGGGAGCTGCCACTACTGAAGGAGGGGGGGCAAAAACTGGGGAACCACCATGTGCACCACCCGAGGGCACTCCAATCTGCCAATTCTCATCCCTCTGTGGGAGAGTGCTAACCTCCGGTAACTGAGTGGACGGCACTGTGGGAGTCGAGTGAGAGGGGATCTGGGGAGGAACCCCCCCAAACGCCCTCTCCTCCGAAACCCCATGTCGCCCACGCAACACCCAGGAAATCAGCTCCCCTTGGACATCCCTACTACATTGGAAATTCCCAAAACCTTGGCTATCAGGTGCAAGCCACAAACATCCACCCCAGTCAGCCTCTCCTCCGTCACGTGGTACCGCTTACTCACAAAAACTCTAGCATCCTCCTCACTGGTTACTAACGGCACCCCTTACAATGGCATCTCTCGCTCATCGTCAGTGCTAATGCACGACATACTGAAGTCCACAAAAAAATTCTCGAGACAAAAGTGTTTAACTTCCTATGCAAGCACTAATTACTAAATTAACTGGAGTCTCTTAAATGCTTTACTAATTGCCATACAAAAAAATATTCTTCAATATGCACGCTAAAATACAAACAAACAAATGTTGTACAACTCTGCAAAAATTTATACTGTTCACAAAATCCTAAGCAAGGTCGCCATTTGTTACGACCTGGCACTCGGGTACACAAGGGCTCTCAATCAGGACTCTAATACGGCTCGCTGCCACAACGGAAACACACGATCCCAACCCCTGAGTACTGCCAGCCGAACAAAAAACACCAATACCCTCCAGAGTTCAATCTGCTATAACGGGGTATACAAGAACTCGGTACTAGTGTTCAACAACAGACTAATAAAGAGACAGGAATTCTCTAGTCTGGTCAACAATCAAACAAAGAAGTAAGAAACAACAACACCAAAGAATAGTGTTGGCCGAAGCCGAAGTAATCCACCCTTGACTAGAACTTAAGAAGTCCTCCACCCTCTACTTCGGATCGGCACTATTACGTTACGTTAATTAGTAGTCCTTAAGCATCGAGCAAGGACTCTTCTGAAAAAAGTTAGATGCTTCTCGGATGCTCGTAAGAAGTACGTATCGGATTTTGAACAGTAATTCAATAAGAAAAACACTGGCAATTAAATACTATTACAGGTTTAAATTGGCATAAGAATAATTAAAAGAATATGCAATAGTAAATGGCAAACATTAAAAAGAAGTACTCCGCAAATGCAACGGCAATAGCCTACTCGGATTGTGCTCGTGGGCCACTAATCACTAAAGTAGCCAAGCTTGCAACACATGAAATCAATAGTGCATAAACAATATCATACATAAGGAAAGCTTCAATACTATTCTGTATCTACTAATCGAGTAAAGTCTAGCTGGGGTACTGTGGGCAAAAGGTAGCAGTGACTGAGCAAAAACGGCTCGTAGCCTAGCGAAGTCCTCACAACTGTTTAAAGTATTACGTTAACACTAACAAGTGCACTTTGAGAAATCCAGATCCCTTGTATCTGGTTTTCTCCCGGCTCCTTGACAAAGTAAAAACAAGCTGTTAATAAAATACAGGGTGGTTAGGCTCTTGCCCTCACGCACTGTAAATTATTAACTCAACACAGTCAGCCGCGAAGACAACCTAGGCTTCACTGAACCGAAACGAGTATGCAGGTTTATCGCTTAACCACTGCATCAAACAACAACTCGTAACACAGAAAAGCCTTACCCTGTCTAGCATTACCTAGACTAGCAGAAACCAGGAATAATAATAATAACACACAGGGAAATGCATAGACAAGTGCAACAAACATAAATCAATCCTATTCTAAGTTAACCCTTCCAAAATAGGCTATCTAATAGGCATGTATCTCATGAGAACTCAAGCGATAATACGTTGGCTGACTAGCTCTGCACCAACGGGACCATGGAAGTTAAAAAGGGTAGGGAAAAGAGGAATAAGAATGTAAGGTAGTAGAGAAAGTTCACATCAGTCAGAAGAATATATATAGTTAGCAAGGGAAATGAGAAGTCGCTCTGCCTAATGAGTTCTGATCAAAAAATGGCTAGACTTCCCTTTTTATACTCGGCCCTCTAGTGAGCCCAACGTGAACTACTAAGGACCGCCCACTGACAATCATTAAGTAATTTCTCTCTCTCCTCTGGGATAGACAAAGGCTTCGCTAGCACTGAGGGGAGGGGGGAGGGGGGGGGGGAGTGCTAGTGAGTTAGGCCCACCTCCCGCATGGCGCACCCACTGACCCCAAACTGTGGCTGCCGCTTCTCCCATCATTACAAATAAGTTTTACACACAATACTTATAACTAATGATATAAAATAGAACTCGTTGACTCAGATGAAAACAAAATACATATTCATATTACTTATAGTACAACGGCTCACATGAACTAAGTTAGGAAACTCTACATAGACTACAGCCAAAGTTCCTGCCCTGACGATCCTAGCGAGAGTGGGGCATGACTAGGCGTTCTGTACAGCATGCTCACACTGGACATGCGTCACACCCGTAGGGGCACACACACACTGAACGCCATCATCATAGCTTGGGAATAGGTACAAGGGGGGGGGGGGGGGGGGGGGGGTTGGCTGTTTGCTTGGGGGGGGGAGGGGGGAACCATTTTTAGCACCTAAGATCATAACTATTGCACAAATTCAAAAACTTTTTTTAGTTACCGTCGAATTCATGCACCGAAGGTTCGTGTTTGGTGAAAATCCGTCAAACGGTCTAGGAGGAGTTCTCGGACGGACAGAAGACAGACAAACATTTCGGTTAGCATGTACCACTATACGGGGGCGATACCACTCTGCTTACGCAGAGTTGATAATATTTGATATATGTATAATGCTATATGTACAGTAGCCCAACTAAGTTTTTCGACAAAATATTAGGTATGTGGCACCTGTCTAGTTTGCACTCCCTTCCCAAGCCCGTGTCTAGCAGAGACTCGTGGTGTCTAGGCAGGCGCCACCCCAACCTGCGCTACCACAGCCAGGGCACACAGATACAGTACTCGCACAAGCTGGCCGCTACTTACGATAATATTGCTATCATTATTTGTTTGTATAATAATAGAAGGCTCTCTCTCTCTCTTTCTCTCTTTCTCTAAATATAAATAAATTTACGCGCGACTAACTTTGTAGATTAGCACACGCACACAGCAGAATGGTGTATACATAACTTAAAATAAACACAATAAGATGCATAGATTGTTATGTTATAATCTATTATAAACTTGTTAGTGATTGTTTTAATAATACTATACTTGGTGTTGGTGTCAGCGACATTGGCTGTAATTCTTATCCTTAGCCTTTCTATAACCCAGAAAGTGCTCGAGAAATGGGTACTCAATTTCTACATCTATTTCCTGATCTACTCATATATTGTTTCCTTCATTTTCTTTATAAGATGTTATAACGGTCAGGATTAGCTCCAAGTTCGCTGAAACCGGGTATAGATTTGATGAGTTATCCTAAACGTTTATATGCATCAACTGTATAAGATGTTACTCAATAAAATTTTATTTTATACAGCTAAATGACTAGAGACTTAGTTTGTGCGAAGGTTTATAGCATCTGAGGTGAAGCCAGTGATCTTGGGGGTTAATAAGTGATTGAGGTTTCCAATGTGTGCGAACTGTTGTATGGATTCTTCCCCAGCCGCCTCTTTGTTTGCCTCCTTTCATGTGTTTCTTGTTGATACTCCCTACCCCTTGTGGAATAAGGGCTGGCTACTGACTAAATTACAAACGTCAAATTAAGAGTAGTATGCTGCTGTCACATTTGTTAAATGCTTAATCATCAATCTTGTAATGGAATTTAACCGTGTTGGCTGCGTGTGTCTCGCTATCTATTAACCTTTCTTTTCCCAACCATATGAATCGATAAACAGACAAAAAATACCTTCAAAGATATTGACATGTCAGTAAAGTTTTCGATAAATATCCACATGAAATATTGCTGATTAAAGAAGCAGCTCTTGGAATAGAGCGAACTATATTACGTGAATTAGACCATGGCTAATTAGTAGGAAACAAAACATTAACATTAACAGTAGCCTATACAATCAGATTGGGGTGTAATGAAGGTTGGGGTCTTACACGATGGTCAGTTTTAGTTTCTCAATTGTTCATCTTTTGCATTAACGACCTTGATTTAGGCCTAACTAAAAAAATTGGTAATTTTTCAAATGACACTAAAAATAGGTTGAAATAGTGATCCTGATAACAATTCATGGTCTCCAAAAATAATTTGATACACTACCCGAATGGTGTAATACCTTGCCAGTTGATATTTAATGTAAATAAATACATGCAGTTTAGTGATCATTGGGAAATCAACAGAAATTTCAGGATATAAATTTAACAATATTTGTTTCGTCAATAATTACGCACCATATATCTCCTGTATGAGGAGATTCAATAGTTCAATGCATTCCTGTGATGTCCGATTCCTTCACCCATCTACCTTACTCAAGGCCAGGCTAGCCAGTAACCACCAGCTATATCTCAGAAGAAAACAAATATATAATTTGTTCACCAATCTGATTGGTGACAGGGGCAAGACGCAATATCAGCGATATCTAGATGGATAAATAACATGGCATTAAGTAACTCAGTTATTACAAAACATTTGGAAGTCATCGTCATTCGTGATATGAAACCAAAAAAAACAACGCAACATTGTTTGAAATCAGAGTTTTTAAATAGATATCTACAGTAGAAGCGTGAATAACAACAAACGTAATTTTAAAATTTCACCCGTCCTCAGTAAGGTTTCACAGGGATTATGTGTTTAATTTTGCTGTCCAGTGTCCATAGATTGATTGAAAGTTACGGTACAAAGAAGAATGTCAAAACTACCCAGAATAATAGACCATTAGAACATTAATAATATTCTAACGCATGACGACTAAGGCCAAATGACACAGAGTTATAGCCAGAATGGGTTAGAACATTTAACAGAAGTAAAAGATTATTGAATGAATATCATGAAATACATAATATGGTCAGTACAAAAGAAAGGGGACTTGGGAAAACATTAGGCTTGCATATATTAGAAGTGTAGAATAAGAGAGGACAGGCTAAAGATGCTTAATAATAAGGGGAGGCTGAAGCGCACATAGAAGATCGAGAGTAATGGCTAACTAAACAAAATTTTCGTCAGGGGCATTGCTTTTCAGAATTTATGAAACAAATATCTACAAAAAACCATGATTTTGGGGCCCCCAAGGGGGCCCTAGGGATATCATATGGGTGTTTATGTCCTCATATGATCATTTATATTGCTTACAACAGCCCTTTAGTCTACAGACACAACAAAACAAATTGTGTGGCTGAAAGAAAAAAAACTCGTTTTTCGGGGGTCGAGGTCGAACCCCCGGCCCGGGGGGTTATGGATGCGGTATGTTTTTTTGTTCCTTCCTATGCTATTCTCCTATGTTGAAAGAAGCATTATAGAACAAAAACACAATAATTAGAAATTTTGATCTCTGGGCTCAGAACAAGGTTCAGCCTCCCCTATTAAAAAAATTTAAGTTGTAAGTGGGATCCACAAAGACGATGTGGAAAACGTACTGCTGTTCCGTGATAAGCATGCAACAGTTTGGTAGATATGTGAAATAGGCTACCGATTGCTACAGTAGGATCAATAATGACAGAAATCTTAGACATAATTAGATAGGCACATGCTGTGATGTGCCGATTGTCAATGGGATCCGCCGTGAATGGGCCAGCCCATGGTATAAAGACTAATATTAGTCTTTATACCATGGGCCAGTCAGCCCATGGAGTCAGTCCTCTGAAAAAAATCCCTCTTTTATGATTTTTGTTTATATTAATGTTTATGTAGGCCTATTGGAATCAGAACGCGTATTTGGCAGTTTATTCAGACTAGCATTATACTATTATATTCAGAGTAGAAAAGGAGACTATTGTATTCAGAGTAGAAAGGGATTATGAACGTCAAAGGGTAAATATGACATAGTATGTGTCCCTATAATTCCTACAAAACCTCCTTAAGTTGTATAAACCCTCTAATGAAAAGCCAGATTAAACTGCCAAAATTAGTCAATCCTAATGGGATTAATGATTATATATTTATTGATTCTCATGATAAACTGGTCTCTCTATTCACCAATGATAGTTTAGGTAAAGTATTATTTATTATATTCGCAAACAAGCTACATGCATTCACTAAGGGGGACGGAAGTAATAGGGAAAGATCTATCCTATATTGCACAGATAGTGGCGGGCGAAGTGGCTAGGATGAGTTACTAAACCGAACGTGGTTGGTTTTAAGGTAAACAACCGATGGTATAGACAGGAGTGGTTGATGTGCATATTATATCAAGTCATGCTAGCTTAATAGTATTTGAACAATATAAGTAAGGAGTTAATTAGTAAGTTAGGGGTATTAGTGGATGAGTAAATAAATTAGAGATGTTTTATAATGCTCGGTTAATATGAAATTAGCCAAGAGTGATATGATGGAAAGTATTACTCTATATGATGACTATTCTATATATTTTATGCACAATATCAACTAGGACTAATTCGCATGCCGTGTGTTCGACCCATGCGTGGTTGAGCTGAAAGTGTTCTTGTCTGAGAAAACAACTCTTGGTTGGGAGAGAGGTATCCTGACCAGGATTCGAACCCACTCACTCCAGGTATGTTTGGGAAAGTTAGGCACCGTAACCACTCGGCCATGAGCGGATATAAAGGAAGCAACCTTTATTCTTATTTGAAGAACCCCCGCCAACTCGGCTAAGTGATAGCATTTGAATCGTCCTGGTACTATTATGGAACCTCTCTGACATTATCAAAACAACTCGTGCCCAATAGTCAATGCCCTGGTCAACAAATAGTCGAGCGAGATCAAGCCTAGTTTGCTTGTGCCTCTTGGTTAGCTTTGGCTTGACAGCTGGTGATCTATGTGTATATTCCATCTCCTTTAATATCTTGCGTATAGTTTTTGTAGAAGTTTGAAATTGCAAATGTTGCTTAGCTATCTCGGCGTTGGAGAATGGATGGCTATCCATATAATGTTTAATTTCTTGGTCCTGTTATGACGTGGTTTTCCGCTTAGCTCAACTTCTATGTCGGTCTGTCATTTGTCCTTCTTCCCGCCCATTTTTGCCACCGGTAAACGTTCCGACACCCCACTCTCGCTCATCCCAACCATACTATCGCGTTCAGCAACCTTGCTGAATGGATGACTAGGTGTGATGTGGGTAAGAGGGTATTTAGGATTTTATGATCACCTCAGTTTCCAATAATTACAGCTTCACATTTTTTTATTTATATATTTTTTGTTTTTTTGTTTTTTACCGAAATAAGTTCGACCTGGGAATATATTGCGTGAAGTGTTAATACATGGTTGGAGTGGCTGTAGATATGTATGTAAACTGTAATCAGCCAATTGACCACTTGCGAGTTTCAGGCAATAAGGAAGTTAGAGTTGTAAACATCGATATAGAACAATAATACAATTTTACTGGAGATTTATGATTGGTAGAAACTAGGATTAATTAGGTTTTGTGTATTTATAAATGTATTTTGGCCGTATTTTAGTTGTTAATTAGCTAAATATCGATGTCTACAGCTCCAACTTTCTTATAGAACGAAACCCGCAAGTGGTCAATTGCCGATATATGGATTTTGAGTGTTTGGTTGAGCTGTACGGTACCCGTCCAGCTAGTAATAGACCACCAACACTAAAAAGGACGTCGTAAGTTGCCTCTTATTCCAGAGGCCTATTTATACTGCTAGGTCAAGAGAGGCGCATTGTGTAAGACATTTTTTCAAAATGTTTCTTTCCCGCCTGGGAATGGAACCCGTGTCCTTTTGGCTGTGAACCAAGCGAGATAACCAATATGCTACGGACCACTGCGTGTGTGTGTGTGTGTGTGTGTGTGTGTGATTCTGTAAAATAGAACTTAAATTATATACCCGGTAAACTAAATAATGTTTAGTTATACTCCCATATATTTCCATAGTAGACAGAATTTCATCTAAGTTAGATTCTAAAATCATGATACGGTAACAATAATGTTCTATATTCTAATAGTATCTCATAGAAACAGTAAGAACTTTAGCTGTATATTAATACACGTTCTTATCATTAATAATAATACCTGATGCAGATGTTGCAAATAGAATTACTCGTATAACCCAGCACCGCAAGATGATGCAGATTATAACATACCTGTATTATCTAAAGAGTGTTAATTAGATAAAAGAACACAATTATCTACACCTCTTTGTTTTATCAGGGAAATCAGCATAGAATGTGGGTTTATAACACTGAACTTTGCCTTCCGCTTTGTGTGTGTGTGTGTGTGTGTGCGTGTGCGTGTGTGCTAATTAATCTACAAATAGTGTAGCTTGAAAATCGATTTATATTAACCTCAGAGAGAGAGCCTTCTATTATTATACAGACAAATAATGATAGCAATATTATTGTATGTAGCAGCCAGCTTGTGCGAGTACTGTGTCTGTGTGCCCTGGCTGTGGTGGCGCCTGCCTAGACACCACGGGTCTCTGTTAGACACGGGCTTGGGACGGGAGTGCAAACTAGACAGGTGCCACATACCTAATTTTGTAGCAAAAATTAGTTGGGCTATTGTACATAGTGGTTGGTATATGTAGATAATGGTTGGTATATGTAGATATTGCAGTCTGGAACTATGCCTGATCAGTGGAAGCTAGCCAACGTAACACCGATATTAAAAAAAGGCAGCAAATCCCTACCCAGTAACTATCGTCCAATTAGCTTAACCTCAGTTGTATGTAAAATGCTAGAAACGGTCATAAGAGACAGACTCGTAAATCACTTACAGGAAAATAACATACTTAAAGATACTCAACACGGCTTTCGTAAAAAAAAATTCCTGTTTAACAAACCTCTTAGACTTCTTCCACGATATCCTCAACCTTTACGATGAGAGTAAAGCTGTATATATTACATACCTTGATTTTCAAAAGGCCTGTGACAAAGTTCCCCACAAACGTTTACTGCTAAAACTAAAAGCGCATGGAATACAAGACGGTGTGTTGAAATGGATAGAAAATTGGCTCAGCGACAGAAAGCAAAGAGTATTCATAAACGGTAAGGCATCTAAATGGACCAATGTAAGTAGCGGGGTACCCCAGGGATCGGTACTAGGACCAATTATCTTTCTAATTTACATCAACGACATAGATGAGGGTCTCACCTGTACAATCTCAAAATTTGCTGAGGACTAAAAAATTGAAAATAGCGTACTCTCAAAAGAACAAGTTGTCATGTTGGGCCCAAATTTGGCAAATGAGTTTCAATGCAGATAAATGTACAGTACTACATATCGGATACCTAAATGAGAAAGCAAACTATTCGATGAATGGCACTCAGGTTAAGAATGTAAACAGAGAAACCGATCTGGGAGTAACAATATCGAGTAACCTAAAACCGAGTCAACAATGTTCAGAAGTTGTTAAGGAGGCAAACAAAATAATTGGCTTTATAGGCAGGTCATTTGAGCATAAATCCAAAGAAGTTATCCTAACCCATTACAATTCCTTAGTCCGCCCTCTTCTGGAATACTGCGTTCAATCCTGGTGCCCTTATTACCAAAAAGATATAAACAAGCTAGAATGAGTTCAACGTAGAGTTACCAAAATGATACCTAGCCTAAAGAACAAACCATACGAAGAGCGTCTTAGAGAATTAAATCTATTTCCTTTAACCCAGCGCAGATTAACCCTCTGAGCCCCAGCGACGCAAACAGTGCGTCGGTAATGTATGTAATGTATGTAAACCCCAGCGACGCCTCGTTAGCGTCAGTGTTACTCCGGTCCCAATTACTTCGGTCCTATGGCACCTAGAGGGCTCAGATTTGTATGGGAACTGTGTAAGTATCCCACGCACCCATGCCGATGGTTGAAAACTCTGAAAGTCCAACCGCTTGAGCGTGCAAAACCTGTTTTTTGGGGGGGAAATTGCCTTCAATTTTTTACTCTTGTAAAATCCGTTTTTTTGGGGTCTGTAGGACCATTTATTGAGCTATTTGATCGGTTTTTCGTGTTTTTTCCTTCATTCCTAACCCATTCGCTATTGTTTCTGGAAAGAAAAAAAAATCAGAATCAGCCGGTCATGGGTGATACATTTATAAATATTTAGCTGGGATCAGCGGGTTAAGAGGTGACTTATTCAAGTGTTCAAAATCATCAAAGGCATCGACAATATGAACTGTAGTAAGTACTTCACTATCGACCAGCTAATTACACGCGAGGAAACGATTGCAAAATTATTGGTAATTCTTTTAACTCACACGAATCTAAGAATTTCTTCTTCAATCGAGTTGTCAACTTGTGGAATGGGCTTCCCCGAGACGTTATAGACTGCAGCACCGTTGATTCATTTAAACTCCGCCTAGACAAATATCTCGCATCAAACCCGCGACTGACTGCGTTTGTAAATGAATAAGTTTATTTTATCCCCCCCTCAGTTACTAACCCATCTGTCCCCTACTAACTTCCTACTCCTGCCACGGACATTAGTTCCAGGGCAGTAATTCCCTTTCCAATGTTCCCTTACCAACTCTAAACCACTGTTTGGACACTTGATCCTCATTGTTTTGGAGGACAAGCAGCCTAGAAGGGTCACTAGAACTGTTGTTGCTTGATTCCTATGTATTCCTTTGTACTACTGTCATCATTATCACTACAACTATCATCATTGCTTGTCACCATCATCACTACTATTATGACCATCATCACTTACTACTACTTTAAGTGGTGGGCTGACCCTTTGTCAGAGTGAGGATTGGTGTCCCCTACTTCCCATAGCCCCTTCTATCTTTTTCTCCTTCTGCATCTCTAATTTTTTCAAATGGCGTAGGGATGCGGCGACCCCAACGCCCGCTACTTTCTGGTGCAGGTAGCCTCCTCTGTGGTGGAGGGGTGAGAAATTACCACCACCGCTTTTCGCCGGCGAGCCGTAGAAGGCGGGTAAGGGGAGCCGGGGGCGGGGGGCCTGGTATCCTTCTCCCCTTAAATAAATCTACCAACAAAACGAGACAGAGATAGGGGCGAGGGAACCCGTTTCGTGGTCCCGGACCCTTAAGAATAGGAGCTTTGAATGTGCGTGGATGTCGAACGAATGGAGAAGCGAGAGGATATTGGAAGGTTATTTGAAAGAAGGATTATATGATGGTCCTTGCACTGAATGAAACAAAGATGAAAGGAGAGGGAGAAGTTGGATTTTGGGAAGAACGTGGATAAGGTAGAAAGTCTGGAGTAGACGAGGGGAGTCAGGGGGAAAGAATGAGTGTAGATTATTGTGAAGGAGGAGTTTGAGAGAGTTTATAAAAGAAGTGGAAAGAGGTGTGTCATCACGGCTAGTGTGGGTGAGAATGCGGTTGTAAGGGTGAAAGGTGGGTTTTTGTAAGTGCGTATGGACCAGGACGTGAAAGAGAGTTAGACGAGGTAGTGAAGGTTTCTGGGAGGATTTGAGAGATTTTGTCTACAAGGGTTTGATGAAAATTGAAAATGTGGATAGTTTTAGGGGACCTAAATGCTAGGGTAGGGAAATGAGGCCGTTTGAGTAGTCACCGGTAGTTTTGGTGTGGATGGTGTAAACGAGGGAGAGTGGAGAAAGACTGAAAAAAGTATATGGAAGAGTGTAGATTGAGGTGTAGGTAATAAGTTCTTCAAAAAAAAAGGCGTATACACAAGTACAGCCTGGCATAGACTTGTGAGGGGAGAGATTGTAGAGAGGGCATTGATGGATTAATGTGCCTGAGTGACAAGGGAAAGCTGGGTGTAGGGACTGCTGGATGTGACTGTGATGAGAGGTGAGGAGCGGAGGGTATGTTCCAGATCATTACCTTGTGGATGGGAAAGCTAAGAGTTAAGAGTTATTTAGGAGAATAAGAGACAAGTGTGAGGTACGAGAGGTAATCAAAGTTAGTGAGGTAGAGAAGAGTGAAAAAGAGAGGGAGTACAAGGAAAGACTAAATGAAAAGTGGATGGAAGGGTGAGAGAGGATGGAAGAGAGAGAAGTAGAAGATTGAATGGCACCAGGTTTAAGGAAGGAGTGGTGAAGCAAGTGCAGAGGTTAGGTTGCGGGCAAAAAGGAAAGTAAGGAGGTCAGAGGTATCAGGAAGGGAAGTCGAGTGGGTGGATGGAATGATACGGTGAGAAAGGATGCAGTTGAGGAGAAGAGACAGTGTTTTTGAGAGGGTTTTAACAGGATGGTAGTGTTGAGGTATTGGGAGAGGTAACAAGGAGAAAAGGAGAGAGGCAAAACGGGAAAAAATTTAGAGAAGCGAAAAAAGATGCAAAACGAAAGGTGGGGCCAAAGGCTGACGTGAGAATTTTGAAGAACGAAAGAAGATAGTTCGGGAATGGAGGTAAATAAAGTAAGGAAAAGGGAGGACAAAAGAGGAAGAGTCAGTGAAAGATGAAAAATAGAGAATTACATAGTGGAACCAGTTGGAAGTTGAGGAAAAGATAATGCCGAGTATTTTGAATCTTTGTTAAATACAAGAAGATGGAAGAGAAGCCGTGATTGAAGCAGAGGTGGATGGAGATAGATTATCCCAGGCCACCCAGGTGCAGGGAATGAATGAAAGGATTGAGGAAAGGCAATGAGGTGAAAGAAGCAGTGAAACAAATATGAGCGCGGGAAAGAAAAGCAGAAGGTCTTGGGATGGTATTGACTGTGGAGTGTATCCAGAAGCGGTGGAGATGGTGATAATCCGGATTGGTTGGTGAGACTTTCTCAATGTGTGCTTTGCTTGTGTCAATAGGTACCAAATAGACTGGAAGAGTGCATGTATTGTGCCGTTTGTACAATGGGAAGGGAGATCCGGCAGGATGTGTTCACGTTATAGAGGTATTAGTTTTATTGTCCAGTGGGTTGGAAAGGCTGTATGGCAGGGTTGTAATGATAGAGAGGATAATAAAGTTGTACGTGGAAGTTGCAATAGGAGGAAGAACAGTGCTGGGGTGGTTAGGAGGGGAAGAGGGTGTTCGTGGATCAGATGTTTTTTGCCGAGTAAAAATGACCAGTGTATGCGAGAAGTATTTAGAGAAGCATAAGGAACGGGCATATTTTTGGGCTTTTAACGGACTTGGAAAAAGCGTATGATTGTGTGGGGACCGTGAAGCAATGTGGTAAGGTGATTAAGGATTTATGAAATAGGAGGAAATGAAAAAAAATTGTTAGAAGCATTTAAGAGTTTTTATGAAGGGGAGACAGAGTCAGTTGAGTGAGAGTAGGAAATGGTGAGCTGATGTGAATGGTTTTAGGTAAAGAATTAAGGTTTGAGACAGGGTTGTGTTAATGGTCACCATGGCTGTTTATATGTTTATGGATGGTGTGGTGAGGGAGGTGAAAAAAGGAGAACTATGGGAAGAGGATTGGGGTTAGTAGGGAAAGAAATGGTAGAGAATTGAGAGTTGAATCAGATTGCTGTTCTCATGATGACACAGCATTGTGTGGGCGGATTGCTGATGAGAAACATGCAGCTGGGTAGTCAAAGAGTTTGGGTGTGGTTTTCTGGCAAAAGGAGGAAACTGAAGGTGACACGTCAATAAAAGTAAAGTAATGGGGGATGTGTGAATAGGGGGGGGAGAGCATAGGGTAAAATCTAGATGTGCGGCTGGATGGGGCAATATTGGAACAAGTAGATGTGTTTTTAAAACTTATCTAGGAGGGGAGGAACGATAAAGCAGGAGTGGAGGTATGGAAGTGGAGGTTAAAACAGAGCGAGCGTGTGAAGGACGGGAAGGTTTTCGGAGCCAATGGGGAAGTATGTGGACAAGACGAGAAATCTCGGGAGTGAAAGTAAAAAGTGCGACTGTAATCAAGGAATGTGTGTGTGCCGAACAGTGATGATATGGGCTGGAGGACATGGGTCCTCTGAATAAAAAGGAGTAAAAGAGGGGCTGGATGTGATGGAGATGAGCTGCTTGAGGAGTATGTGTTGGAAGTTACTCTTTAGAGACAGATTGAGGAATGACAGAGCATACGTAGGAGAGTGGGGCAGCAAGAACATTTGTCAGCCAGAGTGGACAGGGAAGGGTGCTGAGCTGGTATGGGCGTGTTGAAACAAGTGGTCGAGAATTGAAAGGCTTACATGAAGAGAATATGTGATGTACAGGTACAAGGGGCAGATAGAAAGGCAACGGAAGACCCCCATTGAGATGGGAGAGACTTGGTGTAAGAAAGGCTTTTTGGATGATAGAGGAATGACATACGATCAGGTCAGGGGACAGTGGAGTGAGTGGACAGGAGTGGAGTGAATGGAGCTGCTTGTGTAATCGTTGAGTGAACACGTGGTCATTTGGAGTAAGGGGTCGGAGGCGCAAGTTGGACTAGATAATAGTCCCGATCAGGCGCCTGGCCCGGGGAGACGATTAATTATGGAAGGGGTGTGCCTGGAAGTGTGTTGGGAGGGGCTTGTGGGCTTTGGCGGATCCGCTGACATGTCTGCCTGGTCCCAGAGATCGGAACCTCTCCGGGTGGTACAGGGGCGGCGGGGAGTGCTGGAGCGACAACTTTGTAAGGACCCCAGTCTCTGGGTCGCTCATCTGGGTGAACCTGGGATGGTTGTGTGAGTTGTGTGTTTTTGTGCGCTGTGTTTATTTTTTGTTTTTATGTTGTTTTTGTGTTTTCCCTGTGTCTTGCCTCTGTCTTGAGTCGGCTACCCCCAAAATGGGGATTGGGCCTGAGCATATATATAGATAGATAGATAGATAGATAGATCACTACTACTAGTACGTGTCACCATCAATATCTACTACTGTCATCATCAGCACTACCATTAATCATCACTGCTGTCCCCTCATCACTACAACTACAACCATCCATCACTACTATTATCACCATTATCCACTACAATGTACCATCATCAATCCATTATCACCATTATCACTACAATTACCATCATCCCCACTTTTACTACCATCACTTCTAATGTCAACTAAACTAACTTAACAAATGCGGGGCGAGATGATTTCGCCCTCCAGAATGAAGGCATTCTGTGTGTGAGCCCCTACGGGGCACACACAGAACAGAACGCCATCATTGCAGGGGGGGGGGGGTGTGGGGGGGGGGGGGGGGGGGGGGGGGGGGGGGGGGGGGGGGGGGTAAAACCATATTTTGGATCTAAAATCATAACTATTGCACAAATTTCAAAAAAATCCTTTTTGGGGGGGACTGACGTTCGCATTCAACCCCACAAATGTTACGTGTGAAATTTGGTGAAAATCCGTCCAATCGGTCTACGTGGCGTTTCGGGACAGACGTACTCAGAAATTTTGTTTTCCGGTGGTACCCACTATAGGGGGTGGGGGGGGGGGGGGGGGTGGGGGGTGGGGGGGGGGGCATACCTAAACTCTGCTTATGCCGAGTTGATAAATGAACAAATAAATATATAATCTCCCCCATAAAAAAAGACTCCTTTAAAGAAGGACTGGGTGGAACCTCCCATGATCGGGGTTTGTAACTTGAGTCTGAAGGATTAACTTGAGTCCTGGGATAAAATGACTTCTAGAAGGTCTAGAGACACAATCTCGGGTCCATATAGTGGGTTTTTGAGGACGGCGAGTTCACTAGCGACATATTCAACACCACGTGGGGACATCTTCCGGTCAAAAGGTCATATTTCACGGTCAAATTAGTGATTTTTGGTACTTTTTTGCCCGTTTTTTATTTCGAACTCCATAAACGGTAAGAGAATGGCTGATTGTAATAAAGAGGCAAGTTTGTTCAGCCTGTCTCAAATTTGAATTTATTTTTATTTTTATTCCATAGACGCCTTTAAAGACGAAGGACTGAAAACCTCCCATTCCTCAGGTTTGTAACTTGAGTATGAAGGAGTAACTTGAGTCCTGGTCTAAATTTACTTCGATAGAAGATTGGCTAGAAGGCCGATCACGGCTTTGGTGGGGTCGCAAATAGGGGTTTTTGGAGGACGGCGAGTTCCCTTAGCGACATTTTCAACACCACCTGGAGTCCATCTTCAAGGTCAAAAGGTCCCCTTTCAAGTTCAAATTAGGTGAATTTTGGGTATTTTTGCCCGGTTTTTTTGTATCTAACTCATAAACGGTGAGAGATGGCTTATTGTAATCAGAGGCCAAGTTTGTAGAGCTTTCAAAATTTGATATTTTATATCATTATCTCGTATTATATAAATATTAATCTTCATATAACAACACTATGTCAATTACAACGATGTCTAATGTCTATCACTAGTTGGAGAGCTAATCGCTCGTTGGAGAGCTTCCTTGCCTCCTGAGCA